>BSBK01012800.1:0-59068 GCA_027943335.1 Chamaecyparis obtusa
CTGATGCTCAGCCTGGCGATTATCAACTGCTACAAACACTCAATGAGATCTACCCATGTCTCCCACCGTAGGCTCTGAAGTTGCTGCTCTCTGACTACCTACTGGATGCCCTGATGGAAAATCCCTAGCAATGTGCCCCATAGCACCACAAGTGTAACATGGGCCTCTAGCCTGTATCTAGATCCCCTGAGATCTGGACTACAAATGTCCACCTATCATGCTAGACCCATTGAATCCTCCTCTGGAAGACTGATGAGTCTGTGATTGAGATTTATGATATCGCTGAGGACCCTATGAATTCCACTGCTTGGGCTTTGAGCCATGCTATCCCTGTGAAGCCTTCTATTTTTTACTCTACTGAGACTGTTGTTGCTGTTGAGGTGCTTTGTATGACCCCGACAAGTGTTTCTGATTCCCTTTCCAGTAGGATTTTTGGAAACTAGAATTATGTGGTGTGGAATTATGGTTCTGTGATCGAATATGGATCTCCTCTGCCACCATGGCTCTCTCAACAGTATAGCACAAATCTCCTAGAGGTACCAATCATACTCTGTCTGATATAGCATGGTTCAACCCTTTGATGAAATGACTGACCTAAAGTTTCTCGTCCTTCATATAATCCACGTAGGGAAGGAGCTCGAGGAACTTTCTCTCGTATTGTGCCACAGTCATATTCCTCTGTTGGAGGTCATGGAACTCGTCTATGCGACACTATCTGAAATTCTTTGACATGTATCGGGCCTTGAATCTCTTAAGAAAAACCTCCCATGTGAGGGTATCTAAAGTCAAGTGATGTTTATATTCTTCCTGTCTCCACTAGGTAGAGGCATTACTCCTAAGCATATGTACTGCCAAATGTGCCTTTGGGTTACTTTCATAGGGACGCAACCCAAAGCAGTGCTCAAGGCTCAAAAGCCATGCCTCTGCCTTTGTACCATCTATAGATCCTAAAAGGGTTGTGGTTGAAGGTGTAGGAGCTCTCTAATCTAATCCCCTATATCACGGGGTGCTCTATGCACTATCTCAAGTGGTGGTGGTGGTGGCTCTAGTATATGCACTGACTCATCCTCTAAATCTACCTATCCCTCAACCTTCCTAGAGTGGGGGCTCCTACTCCTCTCTCGGGGCATCATTCTACTGACCTCCTAATGACAATTTGTCCATAATGATACTAGCAAGATTCTCAAGGGCATTCAGAATATCCTGATTAGGGTTTAGTGGCGGTCTAGGAGGTGGTTCTGGCTCATCACCTACATCCTCTACTGGCTGGTCAACATCCACTAAAGCCTCACTAGCAGTCCTAGCATCTTGCCCATGGTGATGACCTCTACGTGTAACTAGAGGCATCCTACACAAGTGAAACATAAGACATAAGTTGAAAACGCAATGGGTTTAGGTTCTTAGAGTTGAAACTGAGCTCTGATACCAAAATGTCATGCCCAAAATTAGGGCAAAACACACACAACAAATTTTTTGTTAAAACTCATCCTACAAGGTTGAAAACAGAGACATGGGATCATATCATCAGCCTACACACTTACCTCTTGGGGGAATTGGCGGCATGCACTGCTAGCCGACATTCCCTGATTCGTCAAGTGCACAAGGTCGGAGAATATACTAACTAGGGTCAAGTTATAACTAGGTAATATTTCCTCTAGGGTGATTAACGTCTAATGTTCAAATGATTAGCACATTAAGTATAACACTATCTATGCATATAATATATATATATATATATATATATATATATATATATATTATATATATATATATATATTATATATATATATATACTATATATATATATATATATATATATATATATATATATATATATGTACGATAATATATTACATAGCCAATATAAAACAAGGGTCTAAAATTTATTTTCATTATGATAAGAGATTTCAAAAGGGTGAAAATTAACTATGGTTCACCTAGAAATTAAATTTTGATTTAATCCCCTTAAGGAAATTAAAAAGATTCATGGAATTAAAAGTCCATAACTAATGACTAGGGAACATTTAATTTATAATTACAAAAATAACAACATGTAGGTGCAAAAAGATATTTATACTAAAATAAATAAAGTTTATAATAATTAGGAGAAAATCCCAAAATATATGTTAAGAGAAGTATTATGAAAAAAAAATGGTCACTTAAATACATAATCAAATTAAAATCCTGAAATAATAGGGAGGCACAAATTATTCAAAAAGGCTATCTTTAAAAGATAAATACACAACTAGTGAAGATAAAATAGGAATCTCAATAGTCAATGAATTATTAAATCTACTATTTCATAAAAGGAAAGAGAAATTAAAAAATAATAATAATAATAATTTTAAAGAGAAAAACTCCTAGTCCTAACCCTAATCCGATTAGGGTTTAGACCTATTACATCATGGTCTGGACCAAAATTTTATTTTATTTTGTTGAAGGCTTAGCACGTTGTAACAAGGAGCCATGAAGACTCTGTAACCCAGGGTGAGTATTCACCCAAGCATGCATAGGTGTGTATATACACAGATGTGCCTACATTCTTGTGCAGGCTTGAGTAAATTACCAGGGATTACAATAAGAAGACTCCAAAGGCAAGAAAATACAATGGTCAGATGATAAAACATTTTTATACTTCCAGGCTTATATCTCGGATTGCGTGAGGGTTGAGTTTACCAGAAGACTATGATAATCTGGTGGATGTTTATAGATACGGTTTAAAGTTACAAATCCAAATGTTATTATTTTATTCTTAAAGCTGGCATCAATGCCCTAGATCTCTATTTAGATTACAGTGGGATTGGTAGTTTATACTAAGTTGCTATAGTCAGAAGCTTATAGGTATGATTTATTCTTCAAATCATCATGCAAAAGATATATGCTAGAATTTAAATGTTAAATATTGTAACAGTTCGAAAGGTAAAAAGAAACGAACTAATTTTTATACGGATTAGCATACCTAAAGGGGTATTACGTTGAACTTTAATCATAGCTATAACAAAGATAATGCTAATCTTCTTAAAATAAACTTTTGTACGAACAAATTTTAAATTAGCAAGAATTATATTGTCCTTTTTTTTATAAAAAAATCCTTAACACATAGCACATTTTGTTCGCGCATCAATAAAATATATCAAAAAAAAAAAATGAGAATGCAGGGGTTTTGCAGCCCGGGCCACTGCGGCAATGGACTTGCCACTGCCCGATGGCATCACCATCGGTGATAGTGGTAAGGCCACTGCAACAATGGCTAGCCACTGGTGACAGTGGCTTGGCCACTGACCGCCACGGTTAGGCCACTGTGGCAGTGCCCCCATAAGGCATTCAGCTCTGGCCCTGCTAGGGCATTCCGATATCAGCTCCTTGCTAAGCAATTAGGGTTGCGATACTCCTCAACCCTACTTTGCATTAAACAAAAGATTTTTGATAAATAATCCCTTCAATGCAACTTCATTAATTTTCTACAGCATTGTACGACTGATGAGAAATCGGTGAGTAAAACATAACTAAAAGGTATATATATATATATATATATATATATATATATATCTTTTATTGCAAATATACACACACACACACATATATATATAGATATACATATATATATATGTATATATATATATATATATATGTATAGAAATATATATGTATTATAATATAATATTATATATATATATGTATATATATATATATGTATATATATATATGTATATATATATATATATATATATGTATATATATATATATATATACATCTATATATATATACATATATATATATATATATACATATATATATATATATACATATATATATATATATACATATATATATATATATATACATATATATATATATATACATATATACACACACATATATATATATATACATATACATATATATATATATATATATATACATATATATATATATACATATATATATATATATACATATATATATATATACATATATATATATATATACATATATATATATATACATAATATATATATATATACATATATATATATATATATATACATATATATATATATATTACATATATATAGATATATATATATATATGTATATATGTATATATATATATATATATATATGTATATATATATATATATGTGTGTGTGTGTATATATGTGTGTATATATAGATATATATATGTATATATATATATATATATATATATGAATAGAAAAAAAATTAAGAATCATACATGATTTATTTTCTTTAAAGCTAACTTAACCCTTTTTGTTTTAATGAATCATGATTAATTTATAGTTGTTATAATAACAGAAAATATGATGATGCTCATAAGATTATATATGGAAATTAATTCTAAAGGTAAATTTAATATTATTATTTAAGAATGACTAATAACACCATTCCTCCTAAGCCAAACAATAGATTGATTGAACATTTAATTAATTTGAAAACATTCATATAAAGAAAATAAATATTTTATTTATGGAGAACTTCAATGAAATACGTAAATAAACCTTTTGGACACATAATCATAAGAAAAAAATATCATTTCTTTCTTGTGATTACTATAATGGGAATAGCAACTAAGCATCTACATAAGTTTTATCTAACTTTATACATCTACACAAACTTTTCTCTCCATCATAAGGGAAGTAATGCATCTTTCTCGTAATCATATTAGTACAAAATATTGAGAAATTAAGTAGCCAACTAAAACTATTACAAGCATTACAAATGCGGGCTTTCTAACATAGCCTTGAATTAAAAATAGAATTACACAAAGGCTCAAGGCCAATCAACCAATAACATAAGGGAGATGCTTCCAGATTTCCATCTAGCTCCTTGAAAACTAGCAAGTGTGCTCTTGAGATAAATCTGCAAAACAACAACTAGACCATGGAGGCTCACCTCCCAACCTAGGCCATTTCATGGCCACCCCTGAGCTAGGGGGAAATAAAGATGGATAGGGTTTACATGCATTCAACACTACATAAACACACATAAACCAGCAACAAACATAAACAATAAATTCCCTTTCCCAAGGCTTAGCACAACCCAAGTCACTTTGGACCCATGGTAGGGGTGAAGGTGGAAGCTACTCACCTAGGAGAATGCCAAATACAAGGAAAACCAGCCTTCAACAAGGCTCCAAAATCTGCACAATATGCCTTCACAAGGCCATAGAAACATCCATCCACCCTTCTCATACTCTTCACCACATCCACACCCTTATGACTCCCAAAAGTATACACAAAAAGAATAGGCACATGGATGCCCATACATCCATGCTTTATCCCCTTCCTCCCAGAGGAAAGACTCTACACTAGAAAAGTAGTCCCAACTCATGCCCTTCACCCATCAAGGCTCTCTTCCCTCCCAAGGGTGAGCTTGGCCTTGCACAACCCCAAGAAACAATGCACAAAAGAATATACACATACAAGCAAGGATAAGAAGACATAAGTTTTTACAAGATTAACTAACATACACACAACATAGGAGAAGTAAAAGAATTGTACATGGCAATAAGAACAAAGGATTCAAGATCCAACCTTGATCCAAGCTAATGGCAAGAAGGTTGAGTTGAGATTTCCAGCTAGTATCATTGTTGGCTATGCAACTCCAAAATCTCCCAAGTACAACCACCCCCAAAATTCCTCACAACTCTCTAGTCTCCAAAAAATTATTTGAGATAAATTTATTTTTCCTAGATTCCTCAATGATGCCTAGAAACTCCCCACCAATAGAGTCCCAACATATTTGAAAGAAGAGAGTCATTAATCCATCAGGGTCTAGGGCTTTGTCTAGTGGAAGAGAGAACACCACACTACCAATTTCTTCCAGGGTGAATGGGCCATGAAAAGCTTATTATCTTGTTGAGAAACCAGTGAAGGAATAGCATCAAGGATATTATTGATTTGTGCTTGAGTTGGTGAGGGGCCAGAAGCAGGAGAGAGAAGATTCTTGAAAAACCTGATTCATTCTGATTGAATTTCTTGTGCATTATTTAGAATTTTCCCATTATCTATGCCTTTGATTGAAAAGATTGAAGAGGCTGCTCATTTCTATTTTGCTGAAGCATGAAAATATCTTGTGTTCTTGTCTCCCTTGCCAAGCCAAAATTCTCTCGATCTTTGCCTCTAATATTCTTCCTCCCGACTACAAAGCTCTTCCCACTCCAATTGAAGCTCTTTCTACTTATGATATGTGCCATTATCCATACCATGTTGGATAGTATGTTCGTGAATGTCAGCTAACTATTGTTTAACTATGTCTTTCTACTTAAAGATGTTTTTAAATACCCACTCATTCCACTTTTTTATCAGAGTTTTGACATGTTTTAGCTTCATAGTGAATTGGTGCATTTTGGATCCGTTAACTCATGGAGAGTTGATCCACCATTTCTTGATTAGAGAGATTAAAATGAGGGTGATGAAGCCACATTCTCTCAAATTTGAAGGAAAACTGATGGCCTACTGAAGCTGAAGAGTTCGTTATGGAGAGTACTATCAGAAATGATCAAACCTTGGAATGGCCAAAATTTCTAATTGGAAAGTGTAGTTATTGAGTTTCCATTCTTGAGAGACTAGGAATCTGTCCAATCAAAAAGCAATTTGAGAAAAGTTATCTCTTTTGTTTGTCCAAGTAAATGAACCATTTACCGACACAATGTCCTCTAGATTGTTATCCAAGATGAATGAGAAGTCCTGAATAGTCTTAAGAGGGGGGCTGATTCCACCAATTTTTTCTGTCAATTTGAGAATAGCATTGAAATCGCCACCTAGAACTACATTATGATCACTATACTGTTGAATGATATGAGTCAATGCATTCCACACACTCAATTTGTCTTGTGTGGAGGTGGGTCCATAAACATTTATCAGAATGATGGATAAATCAAATTTAGTCATCTTCAGGAGTTGCCAATTGTTGTCGTGGACAACCATATGCCCTTGAATTGTTTTTGGATTCCATAGAACTGCCAGGCCTCCAAAGGCACCAATTCCTTTTCTATGAGCAGAGGCACAAGAATCCCATTTTCTAATTATTTTGTCAAATGTTTGTTGAGACATTTTGGTTTCTTGAAGTAACACTATATCTGCCTAGATAGAATCAATCATCTGTTTGACCCTACCTCTTTTGTCAGAGGCATTAATGCCCCTGACATTCCAAGAGGCAATCTTCATTGCAGACAAGGAGAACGTCTTGTTCTCCTTGTCGATATTTTTGCGGAACCAAATTTATCATCTAGAGTGGATTGAGTTCCTGCTGCAATTTCTTCCTTTGTTATTGTGCCCTTTGGTTTTTTGCCTCTAGTTTTTGGAGTTTTCTTAAGCTGTAAACTATGGGAAGGTGTTTTCTCAATGGAAAGAGTATGATAAAGAGAGGGGGAATCCACTTCGTCCTTATTCTCCAAAAAATATAAAGGAGCTTCCTTTTGAACCTCATCTCACTTTGATCTTCAAGCATCTTATCTTGGCCTAGATTATCACCAAGCATAAACATGTCTTGGGAGATACTTTCTTCCAAGATAAAATCATTTTCAGGTTGAAATTGGATTGGATGTTTTTTATCTGCACAAAGCGAAGTTTATTTTTGTTGCCTTGATGTCATTGAAAGGGTTGTTTCTGAATGAGAACCTGGAGAGTGTATGTGGTCCTGAAGTATGGGTTGATGCCATGAAGATTAAGAATTCTCAAGATCAGTAATGTTTAGAATGTTAGAGAGGAATTGGTTGAACATTTCAAGTTCACTTTCCGAGCCAAACTGGGGAATCATATCCTCTCTCAGACATTTACCTAACACATATTCCAGAGAGTGGAATCCTTCTTTTGCTGCAATCTCATCTATCATCTGGATGGCAAGGTCCATGAGCACCTTATTTGTTGTTTCCTTGGCTCTACAATCTAACTCCAAGAGGTTGTATATATTCTCTTGATTGTTAGGGAGGGTAATGGGGGAATCATGAAACATTAACTAGTTAACAGTCAGAATGATAGAACATATATGTAGATCCGGTAGTGAATGATCTGTGAGACCAATTCTTTAGAATGGAGGTGAATATTCCCACCAAAAAGAGGAAAAAACTAAGAAGGAGAAAAAAAAGTATAGTAGATTGGAAATTTTAACATACAAGCTCTGATTATGGATCTATGACTCCTTACCCATCTGATTCTAAGTGTCTAAAGGGGCAGCAATTACAAACTCTGAAACAAGGGCTTCAAGATCTTGAACAAGCCTGGTATGGGCATAGGCCAAAGGATAAGTATTATGATCAGAATAAACTGTGGTCACACCATGAGACATTTCTTGATATTTAGTATTAAAGTGACCCAAAATATGTTGATATTTGATAATAGTAGGTGACTCTTGTATGACAATTTTTTGAACCCAATCCCTCCATTTGGATTTGATTTTTATCTGTTGACTGAAAGGTTTATGACTGTCAATAAGGATGGACACTTTGACTTCACGAGAAGGGAGCTCAAAGGGGATAAGATCATGCTTGATAAAAATACCCATTTTATTAGCAATACATTCAATGATCTCTGGATCCCTATATTCTAATGGAAGTAGGGGAAAGGAAATCTAGTGTGGAAAAAACCAGATAGGGCAAAGATCCAAATTAAAATTCGGAGTCCAGATCATGGTATACAATCCTACTCCCTTGCAAAACCAACCTTTGTGCTTGTGAACTATGTCTCTAGCTTCTTTAGAATGAAAGATAGCAACAAAGAATTTAGAATCTGGGTAAAGGTGTAATATATCTTTTAAATCCACCCAGCTTTGCATCGCCTAATCCTTAATATCTGAAAACAACATTATGTTGGAAGAGAACTTACCTATAATAGTCATTTGACGAAGGAAGCCAATATTTGGTTAAAGCATAGTCTCTAGTAGAGTGATTGTAGCCATGTTAGAATCCAGTGGAGCCATATCTTGATGTTGTTTCTTTTTCCAAATAAACTTAGATTTGGGTGGGATGAAGGGGGCACTATTTGAGAAGTCTTCCGCAGGGGCAAAGCCTGCCATATCCTTGTTGACCTTCAATGTGGGTACCTTAGGCATGTCTTCCCCCACATTTAGGTTACCCCCCTTTTAGGATGTAATCATTTTGAAAAACATCATTGATTTTGGTCAGGGACCCAGGTGGGGTCCCATCACAGATGTCAAAGATTGGTTGTTTTCCCTTAATAAGCCTATGCTTATTCCTCAACCTGGTTCTATTAGCTTTATTTTTTTTTTAAGTTTTTTCCCGCTCATTTTGAAATTCAAACTTTTGGGGTCCCTTTTTGTCTAAAGTCATGTGATCAACATGCAGGGCTGCTTTGGATGAAGATTCCCCAATTTCAAAAGTACTAAATCTCGCAGCATGTTGGGTTTTGGGGAAATGAAATCTAGGGTTGACAAAAAAAGGCTTAGTAGGCTGGACAATGACTTTGTCAGAGAATATTGACCTTGGAAATGGCCCTGTCGCCAGATGTGGAGGATTTTTACTGCCTGTAACATTTTTTTCCACAAAAGAACATCTTTGAAAACCATTTTGGTCCCTGCATCGTGCATTGGCTGGTTGCACTATCGGGGGACCTTGAAAGATATGGGAAAAATCATCAAAGTCCTCCGCATGAAGCCCTACACACCTGTTGTCGTTACCCTGACCACGGGGATTGACATGGTCCCAAACTTGCACATTTTGTTGCAGTTGCAACCCGTGACCCATAGCAACTGAACTATGGAACTACTTGTCAGGTTGAAGCCACGAACCGCTGGTGATACTACGTTGAACCGAGTATCTATTCTCTGAAACCGTGACATTGCCTGTTGTTCCCCTGCCATTGTTTCGAGCATTATCACAATTGTTGTTTTGGGCTCAAATTGTGATATCATACATGTGCTTTCTCTCACCTTACTTCTTGTCAACCAATTATATTACATCTTTATTATTTGAAATATAATAATAATATTTTATTTATAAGTTCATTCGTTCATGATATTTATATTTTAAAGTAAATATATATATTAAAATTTTAATTACTTGGTGAGCTCAGTGCAAATCAATATATGTCCATTCAATTTTGCATCTAAATTATATATTTTATAATTAATTAAAATATATTTATAATTCTAGTAAATTTATTAAAACTTGAATTAGGTAGACATTTAATATTAAAAATTACAATTATGACAAAACTAAAAAGGTCAAAAATTATTTTACATATAAATTAAACTTTGAATTAATTATATTTTTAATTGAACTTTAATATAACTATAAACTAAATATTTAACCTTTAACCTAATAATATATGAAATAAATTTAAATAATTATTTAGCTTAAATTTTTTTAAATTATATGCTAATACAATTAAAACTACAACTAAAGGCAAGTACTGCACTTGTTACATTACGTGATATATCATTTTAACTCAAAAAATATGATTTTACATATATGAGAAAATTATCTGCTAACTAATAATTTAATTTTATGAGAGTATTTAGATTAACTATTTATTTGAAATTGTATTTCAATAGATAAGAGTTTTACTAATCATGAAGTTCATAAGAGAGGTCACACATGGCCACGTGAATTAATATGATAATATCTTTTTCTTAAGAACACTTTTGTTTTGTCTCCTACAAAATTGGAGGTGCTAATCATGGCCTCTACACTTGTCATGCTATATTTTAGATGGAATAGGTTAGAAAAGGAATGGTTTTATAGTAAGTATGATTATTTTACTTTTATAAAATTAATTAATTGAAAGACTTTTTTTCATCATGTGGGGTCTATCATTTGATGGTTGATTTTATGTTTCTTTTGATTGTTATGATTATTACGTTGAGAGGCGTACCTATACAATGGGAGCACAAATGGAAATATCAACACGAGAATATGCCATAAAACATTTCTTGTCAATAAAAACTATTAATTTAAATAAAAAATTAGTTAGGCTAAAATAATAGCTGGCTTGAAATTTATTAAAAAAATATTTTTCTTACAAAAATATAAAATATAGAAAAATAAATGCAAAATAAATTAAATAATAAATTAAAAATAATAATATATTTATTTTTAAAACTTTAATAAATTTTCAAAAATTTTAAAATATTAAAATTATTATTTTAATTTTTAAAATAAATAAAATTAATTAAAAATTTATTTAAAAAATACATTAAAAATAAACAAATTGAATGGGGGCACGGGGCCACCACTCTCGGCCCCTTGCCGGTAGTGTCAGCTCCACTGTCACTGGCGGCGGCAGGCAACCTACCAATAGGGGGGCCAGGGGGTGGTGGCCTCGTGCCCCAATAAATTTTTTTATTTTTTTATTTTTTTTAAAACATTCAAAACGCCCATACAAGCAGAGGTAGGGGGGCAGGGGGTGGTGGCCCTGTGCCCCAATATTTTTTTTTTAAATTTTGAAATGCCCATATGGACATTAATTATTTTTACTTTTTTTTAATTCAATACCCACTATCAATTTTTTTACATTTTTTTGAATGTTTAATATTTTATTTGGAATTTGAAAAGACAAAGGAATTGCAAAAGACATATTGGCGAATATGGAGAGATGCTCTCATATCATAAAAGAGTGTCTCCTCATTTCATTTCTTATTTTGTTTCATTTGTTGTTTTGCAGAGTTTGAAGAATTGGAGAGTTTTAGAGGAGCCAAGACTAGATTCAATTTTGGAGCAAGTTCTTTCCAAGTGAGATTTTTATTTTGTATTTTACTTTTCATTGATTTAGTTGCACTTAAAATATCTAGATTTCAATTTGCATTTAAAATACTTTAAATTTTGATTTGTATGTTTGATTTCATTTAAAATAAATTGATTTGTATTTAAAATATAGCTTGATTTTCATTTGCATGTTTGATTTGCATTCAAAATCAAACATGCAAATGTAAATCAATAACATGTTTGATTTGCATGTTTCATTTTGAATTACATGTTTCATTTTGATATGCATGTTTCATTTAAATTTGTATTTTATTTTATTTTCATCGATGAAGGGCCGAAGCCGAGATTTTTATATATTTAAATTTGTATTTTAAATAGTTTGCATTTTACATTTAGATTTGCATTATAAATAGTTTGCATTTTAGATCCATATTTGCATTTTAAATAGTTTGCATTTTAGATTTAGATTTATATTTTAGATAAGTTTTTTTAAAATATTTGATCTTTATTTCATTTAATATTTAGATTTAAATTTAAATATGGAGGGAAATATCGTCATATTGCTTTAGATTTAGATTATTTACATTATTCATTTGCAATGGTTTAAAATGGTGACAAATATTTCTTCTTAGTTAAAATTAGAAAATATTAAATATACATTAGTTTAATTAGATTGAGTATACATTAGTTTAATTTATTTTGTTTCTTAAATGTTACATTTTTTTTAAAAAAAATTTCTTTTACATTTATATTTTAATAATTTGCATTTTTTACATCATAATCATAAATATTTTTTAATCAATATTGTGGATGGAAATGCCACCATATTAATGAAATTTGTATTCTATTAATCTTAATAGTTTTTAAAAAATTAGATTAAGCATACATTAGATTTCTTAATTGTTTAAATATTTGAATTATTGCTTATATTTAACATTAAGAATAATATAAATTATATCATATTTCCAAACCTAACTTTTTATTAATTTAAATATAAAAAAATTCACAAAATAATATATATTAATCCACTATAAGTAACATGTAAAGTTCAAAATGGCAATGCAAAATGGTTATTCTGATTAATTCTATATATTGATGTTTGTTTAAAACTTTGCAGGATACCATTCCACCTATGGTTGCCTCTAACAGAGAGTCAAACATTATGGTTACAAGCCCTTCTATTTCGGTGACCTCAAATGATGTCTTTGAGACTGAATTTGACAAGTGTACATGAATCATTGTAGACTCGTGTGCAACTACAGTCAAAGCTGTGGAGAACATAGCATTATCAGTTGACTATGTTGACAAACTGGATATAATGCATATGGTAGATGTTGTGAAAGTTTTGCGCAAGACATCTATAAAAGTGGATGCATTTCCATCAATGATGAAAGAATTCTAACACGATCATTGTACAAATAAGGGTCACAATACCAACTTTATCATTGAAGAATATGTGATGTACTTGCATCATTATGGAGATATGTTATTGATTTAGATCATTCTTATCTTGGCTTTTAGCCTTCTTAATTATCTGAATAGTTGTATTGGGACTTCTATTTCCCTTTTCATCTATGCAAGTTTCATGAATAAGATAATAAATAAATAATTTTGGCTATTCCCATCATGATTACCCCTATACTTGCAACAATTTGCAACATGTTTTATTGAACTTTGTATTTCTAATATTTATTCCTTCAATGGATGTGTCGAATAAATGTGAGGAATTAATTATAGAGAACATCTTATTCATTCCTACTTCTAACCTAACCCTAATCAATGTTAAACAACTATACCAAAACCTTTAACTATATAAAATAAACTACTAAAAGTAAATCTTAAATGAAAACTAAAATAAAACTATATCTTAACCCATAGCACGATGTTAAATTAACAACAATGATTATCATAACCTTAACCCTAACTCTAATATATTATCGTTATCATTATAGTTACAGTAATATGCTAACCATTCAAGTTAATTCTTACCATGTCCCTACCATTGACCATTCCTTAAATAGTAATGTTATATGTGATACTAATGATAATTATCATGTTAAACCGTAAACAACATCAAAAAATGTATTCCAAATTATGATACTTAAATCCTAACTCTAAAACCTATATCCCATCGCTAACTACATCTATAATCTTACTCTCGCACAAACCCTAATACTAATTGTATACCTAACACTACATATGATTTAACCCTAACTATAAATCATACATCCTAACATTGCACACAACCTTAAATTGATCCTAACCCTAACCCTAGATTTACAATAGCCTAAATGTAACAGTAACTATTAGTAATCTTGACCATATTACTAATTGTAATGCTAACTCTAACCCCTTACCCTAATCTTTACCTTTAATGTAAGAGGAGCAAGTCCAAAATTAATAGTACTCCTAAGGTTAAAATTAAAACCTAATTGTAACCATAACCCTCTTGATTGCCATACGTAAAATGGTAAACATGACACTTATAGTACAACCCTTAATATGATACTAATCCTAATGTAAACATAGAATCCTGTCCCTAATCGTAACCCTAACCCTAGCTCTAATATGTTATTGTTAACATTATAATTATTTATATATGGTAACCGTTCAAGTTAGTTGTTACCATGTCCCTACCATTAAAAATACGTTAAATGTGATACTAATGATAATTATCATGTTAAACTGTAAACAACATCCAAAAATGTATTACCAAGTATGAAACTTTAATCCTAACTCTAAAACCTAAATATCATCGCTAACTACGTCCATAATCTTACTCTCACACAAACCCTAATACTAACCCTATACGTAACACCACATATGATTTAACCCTGACTATAAATCGTACATCATATAACGCTTCACAGAACCTTAAACTGACCCTATCCCTAACCCTACATGTAGAATAGACAAAATGTAACAATAATTATTACTAATCTTGATCATATTACTAACCTTAATGCTAACCCTAACCCCTTACCATAATCTTTATGTATAATGTTATACTAAATATGATACACCCTCATGAAAGTTCTACGTGAGACATCTGCAAAAGTGGATGCATTTCCATCAATGATAAAATAAGTCTACCGCAATCATTGTACAAATAAGGATCGCAATACCAACTTTATCGTTGAAGAATATGTGATGTACTTGCATCATTATGGATAAATGTTATTGATTTAGATCATTCTTATCTTATCTTTCAACCTTCTTAATTATCTGAATAGTTGTATTGGGACTTCTATTTCCCTTTTCATCTATGTAAGTTTCATGAATAAGATAATAAATAAATAGTTTTGGCTTGTAACACCACAGAAAATAAACCATAGTGCACACACAAATAAGGAACTGAAATAAACCACAACAAAAAAAAAATTTATTAAATTCCAATTCAAGTTACATCAACATATCTCATAAGGAAATTTTTTTACAAATAAATACATATGTAACACTTCATCCAGTATCATGAATACATAAATTCAACACAAAGGTTGATCATTACAATTACGGTGTATTTCAATTTACATATGTAAAATAATCTATAAATCATTCCATGCTGCCTGCCCACATCAGAATGACTCTTCAAATCTAGAATCTGAAAGACATTAACACATGCAAAAGAAACAGACAATAGGGCTCAGCATAATTGCATAATACATAAAACCTCCATGAAACACCTGCCATACATCAGTACCATCATGATCATATACCATAAACCATAAATTCATTTGTACCAAAACATCATTATCTCATCACAACAGTCACATGATAAAGTAGACATGAAGCAAAATAAAAAGATACAACTCGCAGTCAGAATTCCAGAAAGATGATGCACATATATACTGAGATGATTTAACACTGAAGGGTCATGATTCTGCACCCATGGTTGTGCCCATGACAAATCTTACAGTGCAAGGTAGTCCGTTATCCCGTTAGTAAACATAACAGTGCTCACAGCTACTATTAATCCATTTAGTAACGTAACAGTACCTTATGCCCCATACTCCGTTCTAGATCACGCAAATCGTAGACATAGGAAAGGCCAATTATCTTGTTAAGTATTATACCCATTCCCCATTAATTTTAAGGTTATCTCTTGTACACTGAATTGGTTCATCCAAATTCAGCCATCTCCATATGCATTCATCTTCTGAATTCTTCACAAACACATGTTTAAACAGAAAAACCAGAAACCTTTCATGCAAATCGAATCATTACATTTATCCACATGATTCCACTTCTAGTATGAATCAAATCACCAACGTAATTCCATTTCATAACTTTTATTCATCCTACTGTCATAGAGCAGTGTATAATGAAAATCTCATTTGATAGTATCAGCATTGTACCATAACTTTCAGCACAAAACTAATTAATGCAAATATGTATATTTAAGTTATCTACGAGTCTAACACTAATAGGTTGTAAACTATCACCCCGTGCTCATAGCACTAATAGGCTACAAACTATTATTGTTAGGCTAGCACCATAACCAAATACATTATACCACATCACAACTATATATTTCATTGCAAAATGTTATCATAACACAAAATTGCTTAAACAATAATGTCCACTACATAATCAAATAACAAAATCCACTTAATTCCAAATAACTCTTTGTATCTAACAGAGATTTCTATTCACATACTGTCTGAATACGAAGACATGCTTCAGTTTAATGATAACATTCTTAAATAATAATAAACTAACTATGTTACTTACAAATGAAGACTTTTCCTTGCTATTTTAAGAAGAATAAAGTTCAAATGTTTACTTTTAACTAAGACCGAGCCTCATCATGTCACAATAGTGATAAAAATAAACACTGCAATCCCATAAAGAAATGAAAAACTTTAACCAAACAATTCGGTACATAGTATTCACCGGTCACATTGAAAAGTTGACAATAACATATGATCGACTACCCTGCCTTTTAAACCAAATGTAGAATTTCACGAATGACATTGCAACAACAAAGTCATGAACTTAAACTGCATTAAAATGTAATCCCCAAACATCTCGACAACTATACATTTCAACCGAAGAATACCCAAAATATCAAACATAACAACCCTGCATTTCCCCCATACATAGAACAACAGCATACCGTGATTGGTTTACTAACACCATATAACTTGGGTTAAGTACAATGACCACAAAAACCTTGTTCCCAATTTTCAATAGCTAACATCACTATTATATTAACATGTATGCTTAGGTTCGACAACCATATTACTCCTAAAACCAACTACATTGCCCAACACTAAATTCAAACAAGCGACAACAGCAATATGACATGATATCGAACAATGATAACACCGGAAGCTACCAATGAATAGTATAATATGCATCCACACTCGAACAGATCATTCCATCAAATCACTGATCAAAGTCCCAACGAAAATGTTCCCATAAAGAAAATAACAAAGCAAACCCCAAAACAAACATATCGGCTACCCGATAAACCATTTTATCAACTATAACTCGGCCAAACTCGATCACTAATCAAACAACCTTAATGCATCTATATTCTGCTTTACCAACATCTGATTCACATCTAAACCAACTAAACCCATAATAAAATATAGTCATATATTTTCACTATCGGCTAATACTAACTAGTTTAAGTAAGGAAACTGCAAAACAGAGGATTCTAACCCAAAAGAAATGTTCGTTTCCACAACAAGTTCTTAGTTAACTAAACTACAGCATCTTAAGTTTAAAATCAAAAATTCATGAAACATAAACTACATTTCAACAGAACCATTATGATACACCAAAACCCGTAATCCTTTTAAACACATTTCCAGTCGATTCAACCATAAAGAAAGTGCATAAAGTAAATAAGAGGGTAAGATTGTTGGCCCTGACCTGAACAATTGAGCTCTGAAACAAGAATCTAACCTCTGTCCTTCACCAAAACCCCCAAACCAGCAGAAGATTGAAAGCACGAACATACAACACAATGAAGCAATGCTGTCGCAGTGGAAAGGGAATGATATGTGCAACCCACAACAAACCACGACCCTAAACTCCCTCATGCTGGCCGAACTGGAAGCCACCAAAATAGCCATTGCTCATAACAGAAAATAAGAAACCCTACTCATGCAACTTCCTCCGATACCACAGCATCAATGGCAATAAACACTCAAACCAGAGACAAGCTACAATAATTACTCCTTGCCAGACAAGAATAATCTCCCACACTTGGCCAGATGTAAGCCCAAGTGAAGTACCAGCTTCGAACTCTACACTAACCAACTTGCAAGACTGTCACATGCGAAATTAATACCATTCAACAAGTGTCCAATATAATAGCCGCCCAAAACCTCACTAAACCCAAAGCTTGGCAATCCCCAACAAACCACTGCCGATATTGCTGACTCATAAAACCTTCACCACCATTCTTGTGCATCTTCCTTTATGAACAAGGTGAGATCGCACCTAAACAAATTCCTTATTTAAATTTATATGTACCTAAGTGCGAATTATCATTCACACTTAGGTGCATATACTTATATATAAATAAAACATGACCACCCCTTTTTCATATAAGAAGATGTCCAAGCAACCCATATAGCCTATCTTTAACACGGTATATATATAAATATATATATATATATATTATATATATATGTATTTATATATATATATATTTACTCAAAAACATAAAACAAGAATTAATACTAACTGAACACTAACATATTACCAACAGAAACATTAACATATTATAAAAAGAACAAATTCTGAATACAGAGTCCCATATAATACCAACATACTCAAAGAACTTATCCACATCTCCATAACTCAAGATCACTATAACTTATAACCGAATAAGTGTTAGAAGATCAAGTAAAATAACGAATGAATCCACTACTAACCAAACACTCAAAACGAATGCTCATTTCCTAACAACATTAAGCATTAACAGAATTTCTGCAAATAATACTTATAACAGCATTACTTTGTAATCACAATGGTACAATAGAAAACCATTATAATCTAAGAAACCAAACACTCATAATGAGTCAACAATGTAATCAGATTATATAATTAGATCCTTATGACAGACAACTGACACCCACACACGTACAATATTTAAAATAATCAGAACAGAATCCAACTAAACATACTAACTAACAGAGTAAATCAACTGTCCACAGAGTTTAAGTTCCCCAAACCTAACTTAAAACAGAAACAACATCCAAAAGTACTACTACTAGGAACAGAATGAAATAGGGTCAGGCATGACACGGCTATTCCCATCATGATTACCCCTATACTTGCAACATGTTTTGTTGAAATTTGTATTTCTAATATTTATTCCTTCAATGGATGTGCCAAATAAATGTGAGGAATTAATTATAGAGGACATCTTATTCATTCCTACTTCTAACCTAACCCTAATCAATGTTAAACAACTATACAAAAACCTTTAAATTTATAAAATAAACTATTAAAAGTAAATCTTAAATGAAAACTAAAATAAAAATATATCTTAACCCATAGAACGACGTTAAACATGTCCCTACCATTGACAATACATTAAATGGTAACATTAAATGTGATACTAATGATAATTATCATGTTAATCTGTAAACAACATCCAAAAATGTATTACCAAGTATGATACTTTAATCCTAACTCTAAAACCTAGATCCCATTGCTAAATACGTCCATAATCTTACTCTCACACAAACCCTAGGTAATACTAATCATATACCTAACACTACATATGATTTAGCCTTGACTATAAATCGTACATCATAACATTGCACAAAACCTTAAACTAACCCTGTCCCTAACCCTACATGTACAATAGCCAAAATATAATAGTAATTATTACTAATCTTGACCATATTACTAACCGTAATGCTAACCCTAACCCCTTACCCTAATCTTTACATATAATGTTACACTAAATATGATACACCACGTAACTATAAACATAACATCCTAATTCAAACCTCCACCTTAGTATGACACAATAATCTTGATACTAATCGTGACTATAATTGTAACCGATCACACAAAACTACTCCTAAGGTGAAATTATAACCCTAATAGTAATCATAACCCTATCATTTTACCATAGGTCAAATTCTAACCATAACGGTTATACTAACCCTTAATAGATTAAACCATAACCCTAATCGTAACTATAACCCATCACTAACCCTACAAGACACACTACATATGAACCCCAAATCATATTACTAATTTGACTGTTGACCCTATTTGTCATACTAACCTTAACCAATCTTTTAACCCTAATTTACTAATCCAAACTCAACACTCTACATCTCATCATTAACCCATGATTAACCCTCACCCTATTAGTAACTCTAACCCTAACCCATTACCCTAATCTTAAACCTTAATGTTACACTAAGGGTATGTGCAGGATCATGGTATGCCAAAAAGTGGCGATGTGAAAAAAACTTATTTTCACTCATCCAAAAGCGCACAAATAGATTTGTTGACTTTTTAGTAGGCCTGGGTGTCAGTACACCCAGCCAAGCCAAAAGCCAAACCTGAAGGCATAATCAGATATCTGATATTTGCCAATAGATATATCTCTGTACCCAACCGCGTTCAACATTTTTTCATTGTAAAAACGTGAACGCAGCTAGGGTTTTTGGATAACTGCTCCCAAATCCCCTATCCAATTTTTCCTAAATTACCAGGTAAGTGAAAGCTTCTAATTTTTATTGTTTTAATTATTTTATATTTTTTTTAAATAGAAATATATAGTTGTTTATATAAAAATTAGGGTAGCAATGAGTTTTTGTATTGTTTTTTAAAATTCATTGTAATTATCTTTTTTTTTTCATTGTTATCATACATGGAATCCAAAAACCCTCCTAATGATCCCGCAAACAATCCAGAACCACCTCCCAACAATCCCCCACCTCCAGAAGATGTACTTGTCACAAACCCTCACTGTTTAAAAGATCTAATAGGAGATAATCTAAATGAACATAGAGGATTTCAAACCATATATGCCAATATCCCCACATTGCTCTCCATGTTTACGACATTAAACTCAATTATTGAAAACATGGAGAAACTTACACAACAACATAATGCTTCACTTCTTTGGCATGATTCCATGCACGCCCAGTTTGATGATGGGCTTGATTATGATCAAGTCATGAACCTAAATATAACAAAACATGACATAGCTAATCTTTTTGTGGATCCTAAAATCGGTCTAAAAGTAGACCATAAAAAAACCAAGTTGTCAACTAAATGGTGCACAAATAGTGCAATACGTGACAACTTTTGGGACCGTTGGTGGATGGTTTTTGATAGACCACCTCACAATAATTTGGATGTCCCATTTTATTTTATTAAAAAATTATATGTTGAATTTGTGCTCGGTCACAAGGTGAATTATTGGAGTCTGAGATCGAACCAGGGTGTAGGTTTAGGTGCTCTGCAAGATAGGCCATGGGCATAATAGGTGAAATCCTGCACATATGTCCCCCCTCCTGAGATTTCACCACCTCCTACAGTACAGTATCCAGACATTATTGTTGAGGCCGGCTCACAGAGTATTCGAGCCATTCACACCTTGACATGCTAGTTACACAGAATAGGACATTGTTGCCTCCTCACCCTGATACTTTTGGCGCTTCCACATCCTCCACGAGCTCACGAGTTTGTGTGGCCCACACTTGCGTTATATGAAAGAATATGTGATTTGGTCCCCTGACTGATAGTCATGCATATAATTTTGGCTTCGATGGGGATGATTCTACACAGCACACTACAGGCACTGAAGCAGCTCATAGTGATGTGCATCAGGAGCCTACAGTACCATGGACTCCCACTATTATGGTAAGGGTAAACTGTTCACTTTTTACATTATTTTTAAATTTTATTGTTCGTATTTTTAGTAGAATTTCCTTATAATAATTTTTCACTTATGTCTTTTTATGTGTTACATTTATGTTCAGTTGATGACAGAGGAGAAGATGGCACAGGTGGAAGGGTCCATGCTTTCGGCCATATCATTTGGTCTTGACTCTTCCACTGTACATATGTTTTAATGTACTCATTGGTTTCCTTTTAAATTATGATAATAGTATATGTACATTATTTTCTAATTTTTATGATCATCTTTTACATACTGATGCAGGTGTCACCAATTGCCACCGGGGGGCAATGTGAGGAGGTGTAGGTGTCAGCTATTGATAAAGGAAAGGAAATTAAGTAATTTAGTTTGTTTATGCATACATGTATACTTGTCAATTGTGTGTACTCATTTTTAATTTACATGATTTATTTGATAGAGAGTGGCATGTGATGATGTCGTGAGACCCTATCATCACGATAGAGTCACATGCATATCCATTTGGAGTGATATCTCCATGGTACGTACATTTATAAAGTTATTTGTGTGTATTTTTCTATCAAGTATATATAATATGGTCAAGTTATGATAATATGAAGTATCTGTTTGACTTTTGTAGGTCACTCCTAGATTGAGGGAGCTAGAATAGAAAGGGTTTGTATCACTGATGACTCATCCAACAATCCCTGAAGAAAGTTCAACATAGGTAAGTTTTAATGTTAATTCAGTTATTTTGTAAACATATATTTGCTACCAAGTTTTTAACATTAAGTAGTATAACTCGTAGATCAATCTCATGTTCACAACATATACAGGTGGGAGTCGACATTGGTGGCACTATTCCTGCGCTACCAAGGACATATATTAGGTCTCCTACCCATGGGAGGAGACAGAGAGGCGAGGTATATGAGAGTTCAATTTTAGTTTAAATTTTATTTATTATTGTTGACTATGATTTTGAATTTTAATCTAACTTGGGGTTTCACTTTTGTGTTTGAATGCAGGATCCATTAGAGTTGAAGAGTACTTCAAAGAGGCTCCATTTCAATGATCCACCAGTAGAATAGGATGTCCTAGAAATATTTGTAGTTGAACTTCTTATTTTGAGATGTCATATGACATATTTGGAGATGGCGTATGCCACATTGTATCTAGATATGTTGACATATAAATATGTACAGAATTATTGTTCATTTTGATATATATATATATATATATATATATATATATATATATATATATATATATATATATATATGAAACTTGATATTCGATCTAATTTGTTAATTGTGTGTTCATTTATTCATTGTTAGTATGTAAATATGCTTGTGTGTATGTACTCATGTTTACAATTTATGCCTTAAGTATATTCATGTATATTCAAGTACATTATTCATAACCTAAATTCACGTGTATGGGCTACATGCATGACTTAAGTGAATTCATGTTGTATGCTTTATAATTTATGTGCTACATGTATGCTTCATGACTTAAGAAAAATTATGTGTACTCTTTATGTGCTATGTGTGTTCACACGTGTAATTCATCATTTGAGGTATATAAGGATATCTATTAAAGTGGTTTCAAGGTTTTTAGACTTACCCTTTACTCCCAATGGCTAAAAGACTTCAAACTAGCCTAATTACATAATACAACATCCTTTTGGCAATAATCAAACACCCTTTTGGCCATATCAAAACATATTGGTCTTTTGGACAAAATATCAATACTCTACCTATACCCCTACAAATACACTAGGAATGCCTAAGAAACGCGATCTTGTAGCATCTCACAGATCATCAATACCTCTCACGAGGTCTGAGTTACGAGCCTCGATAGTTTGCTGACCAATCGTGCTTAGTGCACCTTGGGGACACTTTTGTTTGGTGTGGTCCGCAATGTTCTGCTGACTCAATGGTCGAAATGGGGTTGTTTTTACATTGTTTTTAAATTTTATTGTTCGTATTTTTAGTAGAATTTCCTTTTAATAATTTCTCACTTATGTCTTTTTATGTGTTACATTTATGTTTAGTTGATGATAGAGGAGGAGATGGCACAAGTGGAGGGGTCCACGCTTTTGGCCATATCATTTGGTCTTGACTCTTCCACGGTACATATGTTTTAATGTACTCATTGGTTTCCTTTTAAATTATGATAATAGTATATGTACATTGTTTTCTAATTTTTATGATCATCTTTTACATACTAATGTAGGTGTCACCAATTTCCACTGGGGGGCAATCTGAGGAGGTGCAGGTGTCAGCTGTTGATGAAGGAAAGGCAATTAAGTAATTTAGTTTGTTTATGCATACATGTATACTTGTCAATTGTGTGTACTCATTTTTAATTTACATGGTTTATTTGGCAGAGAGTGGCATGTGATGATGTCGTGAGACCCTATTGTCATGATAGAGTCACAGGCATATCTATTTAGAGTGATAGCCCCACGGTACGTACATTTCTAAAGTTATTTGTGTGTATTTTTCTATCAAGTATATATAATATGGTCAAGTTATGATAATATGAAGTATCTGTTTGACTTTTGTAGGTCACTCCAAGTTTGAGGGAGCCAAAATGGCAAGGGTTTGTATCACTGATGACTCATCCAAAAATCCCTGAAGAAAGTTCAACACAGGTAAGTTTTAATGTTAATTTAGTTATTTTGTAAACATATATTTGCTACCAAGTTTTTAACAGTAAATAGTATAACTCGTAGATCAATCTCATGTTCGCAAACATATACATTTGTGAGTCAACATTGATGGTACTATTCCTGCGCTACCAAGGACATATATTAGGTCTCCTACCCGCGGGAGGAGATAGAGAGGCGAGGAATATGAGAGTTCAATTTTAGTTTAAATTTTATTTATTATTGTTGACTATGATTCTGAATTTTAATCTAACTTGGGGTTTCACTTTTGTGTTTGAATGCAGGATCCATTAGAGCCGAAGAGTACTTCAAAGAGGCTCCATTTCGATGATCCACTAGTAGAATAGGATGTCCTAGAAATATTTGTAGTTGAACTTCTTATTTTGAGATGTCATATGACATATTTTGAGATGGCGTATGCCACATTGTATCTAGATATGTTGACATATAAATATGTACAGAATTATTGTTCATTTTGATATATATATGAAACTTGATATTCGATCTAATTTGTTAATTGTGTGTTCATTTATTCATTGTTAGTATGTAAATATGCTTGTGTGTACGTACTCATGTTTACAATTTATGCCTTAAGTATATTAATGTATATTAAAGTACATTATTCATAACCTAAATCCACGTGTATGGGCTACGTGCATGACTTAAGTGAATTCATGTTGTATGCTTTATAATTTATGTGCTACATGTATGCTTCATGACTTAAGAAAATTTATATGTACACTTTATGTGCTACGTGTGTTCACATGTGTAATTCATCATTTGAGGTATATAAGGATATCTATTAAAGTGGTTTCAAGGTTTTTAGACTTACCCTTTACTCCCAATGGCTAAAAGACTTCAAACTAGCCTAATTACATAATACAACACCCTTTTGGCAATAATCAAACACCCTTTTGGCCATATCAAAACATATTGGTCTTTTGGACAAAACATCAGTACTCTACCTTTACCCCTACAAATACAATAGGAATGCCTAAGAAACGCGGTCTTGTAGCATCTCATGGATCGTCGATACCTCTCACAAGGTCCAAGTTATGAGTCTCGATAGTTTGCTGACCAATCGTGCTTAGTGCACCTTGGGGACACTTTGGTTCAGCATGGTCCATAACATTTTGTTGACTCAATGGTCGAAATAGGGTTGTCCCTAGCGTTTAGCTACCCAACCGAAGCTAATGGCACAGTCCATTCGGTGCCGCGACGAATGGTTTAGAAGTAATCCATTGGTGCAACTTTCAACTAACCCTCACTGCAAGTTTTGGCATCGACCGAGACTGACGTGCCAAATTGAAACAAATTTGAATCTCCCAGAATGGAGAGAGGTTATAGTAGGCCTCAAAAATGTTGTCCTGTAGCATCTCACAGATCTCTGACCCCTAAGAAGTCCCCATGATGATGCAGAGAGGATCAATCATCCATTCACATCTGCATGTCTCATATTTTCTTCCTTGTAAATATTTATCAAAGACTCAAAAGCTTTTAATATGTTGATGACAATAATGTCTTCCTAACAATATCATAACTTAATGTCTCATTATACTCTGTAAATGCTGATCAAGGTTCATAATCTTTTCAACTTCCAATCATATAACAATAATAAGACTAATGAGCACTTAACAATATAGCAATAGTTACTAAATGTTATCTTCACAACTTAATCACTGTTATCTTACCAAATCTAGAGACTGCTACCCATACCTTCACAGAATAAAGTTGCAGACACATCACCTTGCAGTTTTAGGAAACACGGGCCTGCTACCGTCCTTTATTCCAAATACCAAATATGAGATATAAAAATCTTTAACTATTGATTAGGAATGATATACAATATCATTTGGATCACTTTGATCAACCCTACAACACACGTTTCTGTAGCACTGTCAGAAGATATGTCTCTGGGCTTAATGTAGCAAACAATTTAGTAACCCCCTATTATCCATGTACACAGTCAATCTAAATATGCATATAACCATTTCTTGAAGCTATTCTGAATTTAATACATTCACACATTTAACAGTCATAAAACTGAGCATGAATAACATTGAAACATTGTTCAATAATAATTCAAATTGAAAACCGATACATAATCCAACTAGGTTCTTAAAACAAAGATTACAAATTCATTGTTTCATCCAATTACATTAGCGTAATCACATAAGAATGTAAGAATAGACAATTACGAATGAGAAAAGTGAGAATCCAAAGATCTGACAGTAAACTAAAACATTATTTTCATTATTCAGTTCATGTTCACATTTTCTATCCCTTTTACAGATTCTCATCTTTCCATACTACTCTACTTTCTACTCTATTCTCCCTTTTTTACTTTCGGGTTCTAAATTGTATAAATAAATATCTTCAAAAGAAGACAACCCGATAACTCCCCATAACTGACTCTATAACCAACTCTCTAATCTACTAATTCCTCTAACGGTTCTTTATTACAAACCTTTTATTTATTAAATTAAGACGCTTACTTCTACCCAATTAACAACCATTAAAATACTAAGACTTCTACCCAACCGGTTACATCCAAATTGACAATAAATGGCTTAGCAAGCCATATTACAACATAAAAATAAGCATTTATAACGCACGTAGATTTTGGATCTTTGAAATAATTAGAGTATCGGGATGCGCCTGCATCACATGACCCCTTTTGACACATTTGAAAGCTCAAGTGTGTCCTAAGGGGTCCTACGACCCCTTCTGACACATTTGAGCATTCAAATGTGTCAAAAGGGGTCATGGGGACTTTCTAAGGGTCCTAGTATGCTTTATCACATGTTAGGACCCCTAGGAAGTTCCCATGACCCCTTTCGATACATTTGAATGCTCAAGTGTGTTTGAAGGGGTCATAGGACCCCTTAGGACACACTTGAGCTTTCAAATGTGTCAAAAAGGGTCATGGGGACTTCCTAGGGGTCCTAACATGTGATAAGGTGTACTAGGACCCCTACGAAGTCCTCATGACCCCTTTCGACACATTGGAACCCTCAAGTGTGTCCTAAGGGGTCCTACGACCCCTTTGAACACACTTAAGCATTCAAATGTGTCAAAAGGCATCATGGGGACTTCCTAGGGGTCCTAGTACACCTTATCATGCGTTAGGACCCCTAGGAAGTCCTCATGACCCCTTTAGACACATTGGAACACTCAAATGTGTCTTAAAGGGTCCTACGACCCCTTCGAACACACTTGAGCATTCAAATGTGTCAAAAGGGGTCATGGGGACTTCTTAGGACCCCTAAGAAATCCTCATGACTCCTTTCGACACATTGGAACCCTCAAGTGTGTCCTAAGGGGTCCTATGACCCCTTCGAACACACTTGAGCATTCAAATGTGTCAAAAGGTGTCATAGGGACTTCCTAGGGGTCCTAATATGTCTTATCATGCATTAGGACCCCTAAGAAGTCCTCATGACCCCTTTTGACACATTAGAACCCTCAAGTGTGTCTTAAGGGGTCCTACGACCCCTTCAAACACACTTGAGCATTCAAATGTGTCAAAAGGGGTCATGGGGACTTCCTAGGGGTCGTAGTACACCTTATCACATGTTAGGACCCCTAGGAAGTCCTCATGACCCCTTCTGACACATTGGAACCCTCAAGTGTGTCCTGAGGGGTCCTACAACCCCTTCAGACACACTTGAGCATTCAAATGTGTCAAAAGGGGTCATGGGGACTTCCTAGGGTTTCTAATACACCTTATCACACATTAGGACCCCTAGGAAGTCCTCATTACCCCTTTTGACATATCGGAACCCTCAAGTGTTTTCTAAGGGGTCCTACAACCCCTTTGAACACACTTGGACATTCAAATATGTCAAAAGGGGTCATGGGGACTTCCTAGGGATCCTAGTACACCTTATCACACGTTAGGACCCCTAGGAAGTTCCCACGACCTCTTTCGACACATTTGAACCCTCAAGTGTGTCCTAAGGGGTCATGGGGACTTCTTAGGGGTCCTACGACCCCTTCCAACACACTTGAGCATTCAAATGTGTCCAGAGCATTCAAATGTGTCCAATGCAATCATGGGGACTTCCTAGGGGTCCTAACGCATGATAAGGCATACTAGGCCCCTAGGAAGTCCCCATGACCCCTTTTGACACATTTGACTTCTCAAGTGTGTCCGAAGGGGTCGTAGGACCCCTTAGGACACACTTGAGGGTTTCAATGTGTCGAAAGGGGTCATGAGGACTTCCTAGGGGTCCTAACGCATGATAAGGTGTACTAGGACCCCTAGGAAGTCTCCATGACCCCTTTTGACATATTTGAATGCTCAAGTGTGTTCGAAGGGGTCGTAGGACCCCTTAGGACACACTTGAGGGTTCCAATGTGTCGAAAGGGGTCATGGGGACTTCCTAGGGGTCCTAGTATGCACATATTAGGACCCCTAGGAAGTCCCCATGACCCCTTTCGACACATTGGAACCCTCAAGTGTGTCCTAAGGGGTCCTACGACCCCTTCAGACACACTTGAGCATTCAAATGTGTCAATAGGGGTCATGAAGACTTCCTAGGGGTCCTAGGAATTCCCCATGACCACTTTCGATAGATTTGAATGGTCAAGTGTGTTTGAAGGGGTCGTAGGACCCCTTAGGACACACTTGAGGGTTCTAATGTGTCGAAAGGGGTCATGGGGACTTCCTAGGGGTCTTAGTACATCTTATCACGCATTAGGACCCCTAGGAAGTCCTCTCTCTCTCTCTCTCTCTCTCTCTCTCTCTCTCTCTCTCTCTGACTATTTCTCATCACTATTTAAATCTATGAGTTAAATAGGGTGCATGCCCTATGGAAGTCATAGATTTCTAGGGGGAGCACACAGAAATTTCATGTTTTTAGGATGTGTGCACTTCGTAAATTCATCAAAAATTATACATTCATCAAAAAATTACCAAAAAATTCTTGGATAAACTAAGTGGTGTTAGCTAACTTCTCACTGGAGCGATTTAAAAAATTCAAAAAAAAAGTTAACATTTTAGGGGGAGCACACCAGACGCTATGTTATGTTTTTTCACAAAAAATAGGACCACTTTTTGTGCTCCCCCTTTTTTAGGGCTTTAATCTGCACCATTTTCAAAATAAGTTAGTAGTTTAGGAACTAGATTTAGAGTATTACAACTCTTATTTTTATCGCATCTTAACATTTTGAGCCTAACTATCTTCAAGTTCTTGTTGAAGTTCAGAATTTGTTGATTTCAAGAAAAAAGTGGCATCTTATACCCCCT
Organism: Chamaecyparis obtusa; assembly: GCA_027943335.1. NCBI lineage: Eukaryota > Viridiplantae > Streptophyta > Pinopsida > Cupressales > Cupressaceae > Chamaecyparis > Chamaecyparis obtusa. The sequence goes on from BSBK01012800.1 coordinate 29,454, forward strand.
TTTTGGTCCCCCATCTTTGTGCACTTACCCACTAACCCTAACTCTTACCCGATTTCAAATTATTTTAATAATTTATAATTTATAACTATATATATACTATTTTTTTTATTTTACAACATTAAACCTAATTGTTGTCCTAACAATTTTATTTTATTTTATTTTTTTGTCATATACATAAACATTAGAAATCGTAAAATGTCTACTATGTTGTAGTGTGACTGCTACTAGCTTATATATATTTATATATATAATACGTCGAGAGTAATCCTTCTCAAGGCACCTAGTTTCTTTAAATTGCAAGCTACAATAGGCGCCTCGAGAAGGATTACTCTCGGCGTATTATATATATAAATATATATAAGCTAGTTTATTTATTTGAAGTTGTGTTTTGAAATGTAAGGGAGGTTTATTTTAAATACATAGATATATAACTAAAGGTTTTTTTTTAATTGAATATGAGAGTGATAGAATGTGCTTTTTACTTTGTTGAGAATCAAATCTTTCAAGATATAATAAAAAAGGAATAGGGATAGAAATAAATTTAAGAAAATCAATAAAAAATAATACTCTCAATATCAAAACAACCTAATTTTTTAAATAAAATTTTTCTTTTAAAAAATGGGATTTTGTTTAAAACTTCCCTTTTTATAATGCAATTTTCTTAAATTTTTAAGTATATTTTGTCTCAAAAATATTTTAAATTATATAATAACATTTTCTAAAATTATATTTTTAATTCTTTGTGTTTGAAAGATATTTTACTATTAAATTGTGAGAGTAATTAAATTTTAACAATATATTATATATAATAGATGCTTCTAAATTCATGTGTGAAAATTTTTACATCAATAAACTGCACTTAATAATAATTTAATTGTAGTGAATATTTTTTATTAATAAAAATAATAATTTTGAAATTTCTAAAAAAACTATTGAATAAAAATAGTTACTTATTATTGTTTGATTGGTGCAAAACTGTTCATTAATTGTACACAGCCAATAAAATATAAAACTAAAAATTAATGTATAATTTTACATCCAGTAATAAAAATAATAGTAAAACAAATCTCATCGCAGACAGGCTGGGCAATCAGAATTTCTTTTGGCCGCACGGCTGAACCATTTTTTTTTTTTTTTTTAAACTTTCAACCACTGATTAGACTCGTGATACCATTTGTCCATTGAAATAATTTAACACCAAGCGTGCTGACAACCGACAAGATTTCACCATTCAAATCAACTATAAGATCGGTTTGATTACTATATTAGAATATAGGGTATACGAAGAATTTCAATGGTTTTCTCCATCAAACCCATTCAATAGAACTGCATTGGCTTTTCTGGGGTTTTGATCACTATGACTATTTTCCTTTCCTTTTTAAGCAGTAAATTGGTGAAAGTTTCTTATGCAGTTCTATTTTAATCTTACAGGGAAGATTAAGTCATACCAGTGAGATCATCCCCACAGGATGAAACCCTTCCCAACCTAGAAAAAGGGTTTGGACTGGTACATCATATTGTCAGCACAACTGCACCTTTTGTTACAATTCTCACTGATCAGAAGTCTTCCCAAAATGTATAATTCTATGAAGCTACCTAATACCAAAACCATTTCAATTCCAGTAGTCCAAGAATTAGCAGCCAGGGATCCTCATTCAGTGCCTCAAATGTATAGAAGGGAGGAAGAGAGGCTCCATTCCATAACTGCAGTTGTATTCCCATAATTGACATGGCAATTATGTCTGAGCACCAAGAGTTTAGACAACAACTGATGGAGAAGCTCTCACTTGCCTGCCAAGAATGGGACTTCTTTAAATATTGCCTAATATTAAGGACAGACTTGTTACTGTTTTGGCAGGTGGTGAATCATGGGGTTCCTGTCTCGCTGCTGGACCAAATGAAAGAAGTTGTGAGAGATTTCTTCAAGCTTCCACTGGACGAAAAGCTTAAGTATGGATTTCAAGAGCGTGAAGGCTATGGCCAGGCCTTTGTAATTTCAGATGAACAGAAATTAGACTGGTCAGACATGTTTTATTTGGTTACTCTTCCTGAAGATGTTAGAAACATGAATTTCCGGCCAACAAGACCAACAAATTTCAGGTATGTTTGGACATTTCTTTGGTTATAAGAAAGGAATTGATTGTCTTAATGGGCAAGTTCTTTTTCATCCCGTAAGAATGGAAATGGCTATTCAGTCCTTAAGATGTATCAAGGTATCTATTATGATATATGAGGGGCATAGATAGTTTGATGTATTCTAAAAGATGGATAGCCATTATCAATTCAATTAAAAAAATTATTTTATTTTATTTTCTCTGGTGTTTACAATTAGCATATAAAATTCAATTAAAAAAAATTCTTTTATTTTATTTTCTCTGTTGTTTACAATTAGCAAAACTTATATGATTTGGCTAGATAATGTTTTGGCTCTAGCTTTCTCCTTAGACAATACCTTTCAGTGTGCCATCTGTGGTCTACTGGTTGATAACAGTCCTCTATTTTTGTGCTGTAACTCCAATTGAAACTGCTTTGGTTTAGAGCCCCTTTTCACAGTGAAGTACTTAGTTGACCTACCTCAATTTATTTTGGATAAGTGATAAATTGGTCACTGTAATTGACTCAAAATTATATCACTTAATCCAAACTAATTAAATCATATTTAAATTGCAACTGGTAAAAAAATATCCTTATATGGGAATATGTCCCCTACAAAAATATCTTGTATTTTTTATATAGAAACGTTTTTCAGACTTGGGAATTTGGGAAACATCCCCACAACACCATCACCTCTCCCATCTCTACAGTGTCGCTTGTTATATGGCATATGCCATTATATACTGAATGCAACCTTTAACTTTATGAAAACCAGTTTGTTTTTCATGGCACACTGGCAGAAATATTATATTGTAGATTTTGCCTTGAAAATTTCAAGTCATCTCTACACCCACTGCCATCCCTCCACCATCCTCTTATTGTCCTTAAAACCTATCCCCACATCCCGCTGTCAGAAAACTCCATAGAACTATGAAAAAAATGCTATATAAAATAATTTTAAATAAATTAAGACACGAAAACACTAAACTAAGTCGACTTACCCAAAATCAATGAAACATATATAATTAACTGCAAAATCCACAAATCTAAGTTGTTGATTTTTTGGCAGAGAAACCATGAATGACTTTGGCCTGGAAATTCAGAAACTCGTGAATAAGCTCTTGAGTCTGATAGCAGAGACCGTGGGTCTCGAGGTTAACAGTTTGTTTAATCCAGGGGGAAAGTGGAACTAATATCCAAGGTGTCCAAGGTCAGATATTGTATTAGGAATAAGTCCTCACTCAGATGCATCAAACATCACCATATTGCTGCAAGATGATGAGCAAATAGGATTGAACATACGAGAAGATGATGAATGGATTCCTGTTGAACCCATCTCTCGAGCTCTTGTTGTCAATATTGGTGATATGTTAGAGGTATTTATCTCAATCTTGATTTGAAATTTAAAATCTATTCTAAATATAACAGTTCAACCTATTTTGAATGTTTGCAATAATTGTTTCTTATAGATTCATTAGAAATCTCTGATGTAATTTTATTAATAAATTTAATTTTTTTTTATTAGATTCAGTTACGATGTGAATTTATATGTAATTATATTTTATAGCATTCAATTAAACATAATGAAAAATGATAAGAACCATACATTATATTAATAACAATTCAAATTAAAATATATTTGTTTTTTACAATTATCAACTTTTTTTTATATCAGACAAATGTTTTTTATTTTATTTTTTAATTTCTTGTATATGTACATCGTTATAAAATTATTTAAATGATTTACCTATATTTCATTTGTAATTGACTAACTTTTCTACCAATTTTAAACACATTCTATACTTTCTTATTCCATGTCTTTTACCTAGTTATAATAGGGAAATACTTCTTCATAGAATGTTGTCTAAGAACTAAAGGTCATCTCAACTATTATCACTATGTATTTTTAGTCAACCCTCTCTTGTTTTTCTTTGGAGTTTCCTTCCCAATGTTAGATTGAGGTTTACTTTTCCTAGCTTAAAAAAATGGACTCTAGATATGTTGCTTTTTAAGCCCTCAATGGCATCTATCAAAGTGTTGTTTTCTTTTTAGTTGCCTTGGATCCTATTGTTATGTACCTATTCCTCCAAAATATGTATATTTTTCTATCTCATCATCATATTCTTCTAATTTGATTCCACTTGAATTTTTATGTTTAGCTCCTTCTTAAGTGCAAAGGCATTTTCTCTTAGACGGCCTTACTTCCTACATTTTTTTTAATAGTTTCATCCACCTTATCTCGGACCATTTTTTAGTTTTACTATTTTAATTTACTTGCATTTCTTCCGAAGTTTCTTTTTTTTTTTTACTTTATTTCCCTATTTTTTCTACATCTTTCCCTTTACTTTTTAGCACTTTTTTTTTGGAAACATTCCTTATCCACTTTTTTTCCTATGTTTGGTTTGTGTAATTCATTTTTGCGCTTGTGGCAAAATCTTATTATTGGATACATATGGGTAATCATGATTAGAGATGATTAGTTTTAGAAAGATAGAATGGAACAAAATGCATTCACAATCTAGTTGTTGCATCCATTAAATGCCTTACGACTTATGACTGTAACATAATTATCGTTGGAAGGTGATGATCTAAATCCATATCAATACATATCCTTGCTAAGTTCATGACCCTATGCCATACATAGCTCTTGAAGTTAAAATGACTACCCATAAAAATTTCAATACTCTTGAAAACCTATATATCCATAACTCATGTGTTAATGCATATAATTATTTTCAAATTGTGATTCTTGATTGCATTTCCTCTATTGATTTAAAACCTAACCGCCAATATTTCAAGAATAGACTTATATCTTGGGAGAACCTCACACCTCTGTGGAAGATAATTTCATTCAATACAATCAACAATGAGATACCTGTTATACACTGAATTTGCGCCTCTGATCTCAAGCTCTCGTAGTCTTGATATTCCAGTATAACAAGGGACTCATCTCAAGGTTGTGGGACCTTTTGCTAATCGAGATGAGACCTCCAGATTCTAGGCTGGTTCCTCTTGGATAGTCACCCAGATTTTCTCTTAAATAGGAAAGTAAACTTGAGGGGAAAAGGGATAGAAGGAATGCATGAAAGGGAAATGACAGGAAGCAAATCTATCCTACTAGGTGATGCACCGAAACTAGGGTTTGGATCTCAGTATAGAGGAATGAAACCAATGAGGGGCTTAGTTCTGGGAGATCACAACTTACTGAATAGGCCTACATAAGTGTTTCATGGAAGGGTCTGCAAAACAAAAGAGGATGTTCAGGGAAAGAGGAAAGATTCTTTCACAACAACCAGACTCTCAGGATTAGACATCAATCCATGACCTGCAAACAAGCATTCCCTCCTATAACTCAGTGTGGGATTGAGACAAGACTGTCAAGGGCTGAAATATACCCACAGAGCATCTAAATCAGATCAACACAATAACACACACAGTTACAAAAAGTAAGAGAAATCAGGGGAACTAAGACAATATTGAAAAAACATGCATCCATAAACCTCAATCCAATAAGAGATAATGCAAGCAAGGAAGACACAAGGACATGAAAGACTGTCACAAAAATGCCTCTGCAATGCTTGTATTATCAATGGGAATTTACAAGATATGAAAAACCAGAGAGAAAAAAAATGCTACAGATAGTTCTCCAAGGAAAGACTCTCTCTTTCTACAAAATGTGAATTCTGAGCTTCAAAAGCTCCAAAAACAAATTATATACATCTTTGCACGCATGCAGGAATCAAAATTTTAGGGCTACAGAGGTTTACAATAAAATAATCAACCCTAAAACAATCCAATCTGGCCATAAATGTGCTCTTCAAAATATCTCAACAGATCAGATATTTCTTTGCGTGTCCATTCCTACACTTGATCAACAACTTTGATCCATCTACCCCCCTGCAAGCTGGACTTGCCATGAATGCTCAAAATCTGATCCCATCCTGAAAGGACCCAAAACAGCGCCCCCTGAAAATCTCTGCAAATTCCTTAACTGCAACCACCTTCAAAAATTCAATTTTTAGCTACCCTGCCGCTTCGCACATTATCCTCAAAAGAATGCCCATAAAAAATAGGGTACACCGCTTTTGAAATGAACCTGGTCGCATGATCGCATGAGCTGAAAGGCTTTCATGCGATCATGCGATGTCCCTTTGAAAATTGCCTTGCCGCCAACAAAGTCTGGTCCCACAAGATCCACCGCCGAACTTGCCACGTGGCCCAACCGGAGCCAAAACCCTCAACCAGAAGCACCAAAGAATCCAACGGCAGTCGCATGATCACATGGGATTGGAAGATCCCATGCGAGCACATGACAGCCGTCGAATCTCACGTATACGGGGCCACAACAAACTCTACCGACAGCACATAGAACTGGGCCTACCTCCAACTATCAAACCATGCAAAACTTGCCAAACCTGAGCCCAGAACTGCCACGCGTCACTCCCCCATTTGGGCCAGCCGCCACATGAGCAACTACCTCAGCACCCCAGCACAGACCCACAGCAACCGCAAGATCACATCTAACGGTCGTCACATGATCACATGGGATCAGAAGATCCCATGAGATCATACGACCACTGTTGATCTTCATTGCACTTGCGCCAATGTAGAAACCCCGGGCCCCACCTACTGTCTATCGCATGATCTCATGCAATTAAGAGGTCACATGCGATCATGCGACCGATCGCATGATGATGATTGCTGGAACTGTGAACCACCACCACCAAAACTGCGGATGGCTTGCAACCACCGTAACCACAGGTAGTTAGTCACATTGGAAGGAAGATTGACGACTATCGTTACACCGCGCGCTTAAATAAGGAACATCTTTCCTTAGCGGTGTAGCGACAGCCACAAGATTTCACCGAGCTTTAGCCTTTGTAGATGGAGAATGGGCCCACCAACAGGTGTCATCCTATCGCATGATCGCAAGGGCAAGGAATATTCCTTGTGATCATGTGACAACCATAAGATTTTTGAGGAAAGCCGGCCACCGGGCCCACAGGATCAGAGCTGCGCACTTAGGGAAAAATGCAGATGGGTGTCGAAAACATAGAGGATTTTCAAGCCAGGGTCGAAAACACACCGAATTTCTAGACCAGAGAGGTCGAAAACACACTGGGATTTCAGACCAAAAGGTAGAAAACATCCTGAGCCTGCAGGGAGGAGGTCGAAAACACACTAGGATTTCGACATTGAGCACTTCTTTTTGGAAAATAGGAACCGTGGCCAAAAATGAATGACAGGAAAATTTTGGGCAACAATACCATCAAGTCATGAATCTATTACATCCACTTTACTTTTCCACTTTTCTTGTGTCCATAAATTTCTTTAAAGAGACAATTCAACTCTTTAAAATCTACATATAAGTCTTTATTTTCAAGCATTATCATGTTGTAGATCTTATTTTTTCATGATCCAATTCAAGAACTAGGATACCTTCACCACTTTTGTGCATGTGCACTTGGCACTCTTCTCTTATTATTGTTTATGTTTTTCAAAATATCTAATAAATTCCACTATTTTGTTTGTCATGGTTGTTTCCCCCTTGTGACGATCTAGTGATAAGAAGGGTCTCTAGGAAATTAAACCCCACATCATCTCTTAGCAAAATAAATCTCTTACTTGATCCTTTTAACACATCTCCTTTAATTTTTCAAATGACCTCAAACTTACAAACCTAGATCTAATCCTAGCAAATATTAGAGTTAACACACTTTTCTCTTTAGATCCAAAAAATATATCAATATTTTTGTCCCATCTCCTTTAATATTTAAAAATTCCATCAAACTTGAATCCTTGCACTAAACTCAAATATATCTCAGATATTAACACACCTTCCACCTTTGCATCCTAGATCTCTCAATCATTTTTTCCACGTGTACTGTAATCTTCAAAAAATTCTTCAAATATGCATACTTTCCTCGTAAGGATTGAAATCGTGATTGTGTAATCATATAGTTATATAAATTAAAGTCCATGTTTGTTTAAGGAAATTAAGGGTTTGATTCTATAATTTAATAAATTCATATTTATTATGGTGGAATAAGATTGTCAAGTATTGTGTGTGTGTGCGCGTGCGTGCGCGCACATGTGTGTGTGTAACCAAATTATCATAATATTGTCTATCGATATTCATTAATTAATTTCATATATCTAAATTGTGTAGACTTTTAATTTTGGGAATTTTCAAATTTATAATAAAATATCAAAGTTTTCTTTAATTGTCTTGATTTAAGATTTTATGAACCCTTATGTCTTCATTATAACTAGCATTGTAGAAATGAACTGCATCAACTTTTTATATCTTTTAAGTTGCATGATATATTTTATGAACAAAGTGCACTAATATTCTTTATTATAATTTGTGGATAGGTAATTAGTAATGGAAGATACAAGAGTATTGAACATTTTGCCTTTCCAAATAGTAAGACAGGTTAAATTTCAATTGTTGTAATTGAATTTCCCACTAAAGAAGTACAAGTAGGTCCCCATCTCGACCTCTTGGATGCTACACATCCTCCTTCATACACAACATTTAAATGTGGTGATTTGGATGATAATTTTTTTCAAAGAAAATTAGGAGGCGAGTTGGCTCTACAATTTTGTAAAATTCAATCCTAAACATGATCCTTCCAATGTATCCAACCAAAATTATTGCTTTGTGATTGATAAGTTATTTTACAATAAAGTTGTATTGAAGAACATGAAATAAACATATAAATAATAGAACATGAACAATATGTTCATTAAATTGCACGTATAATGCACTGAAATTTCTATAAACATTTTATAAGAGAGGCTTACAGTGTGGATGATTTGTAAATTCATCTCTTATTTGTAATAGAAATACAATTTAGATTTCTTCACCTATATTGCTATTATCTTGAATTAATCAAATGATAATGATTTTAGTGTGTTTCATAGTAGACTTTTTTCATTAGAATGGGTACACTAATTACACTATAGAATATTGTTTACTATGTCATACAACTGAAACAAATAGTTTTTGACAAGTTGAAATAACAAGGATTGTGCCAAATTTATAATGATAATTAAAAATTATGTATGTGATCAGTTAGCTCAAAATAGTGAGTTCACACACATAAATTACATATTATCTTGGTTACAAGCCAAAAATAAAATAAAAAAATACAAAATTCTTTATGTTATCTTATTGACTTCAACCTTTACTTTTCTTCATGTTGGATTTCGGTGATTTGTATCCACCTTTGGCTGGTGCATGATCAATTAGAAAGTGTAAAATCTTTCACCATCTGTTTAGTTAATTTTCATCTTGGTTTTCTCAAAAAAAATCCCAACCTTTTCAACCTTTATCATAGATCTAATTAGACCAATACTTACCACTTAGAAAATATTTGTGGTTGTAACTAACCTAAGGTACATAATAGATTATTAAAATCCCCCTATATTTACATTATACATATCCATCAAGCACTTTAGAACCCTTGAATTTGAGAACTTTCCCTTTTTAGCATTTTACCAATCTATTGACAAAATTTGCATCCTATAGAATATCCAATCTTTGAGGACCCCATCCAAAAAGCGTTATCCATACACCCCATACAAAAAGCGTTGTCCATACTCTTACAATTGTAATCACCTAAAAATGGACAAAGATCAAATCAAAGCAAATCAACTTAAATCAAAGAAAATCAAGGACATAATTGAATCAATTGAATCACAATGTATAATTAGCCAATCAAAATTAAAATCAAGTCTTAATTCAAGATCAATCAAAATTGAGAGCATTTTAATCAAATGCAATCATATCAAAATACAATTAAATCAAATAATTGTATAGTCTTGGATTAAATTAAATTCAACCCATTCAAGGGGTACATGGCTAAAATAAATCAATTAAATCAATTAATAAATCTCAATTACTCTCAACAACCCAAAAGGAGAGGAAATCTGAACAACCAATGAGATTTGAGGAAAGACATTCACATGGATCAAGCCAAATTGAATCTCAATCACTCAAAGTGAAAGAGAATCTTAGCCATCCATCTTGTCTACTTGTCCCAAGCTTTGAGGACACAAACTTTGCATTGTCTTCAAAGGGTGGAAACAAGGTCTCAACCAAGGTTTAACCATGATCAAACACAACTACACCCCCTAATTGGAAAATCTATAAAAGGAAGGCTAAAATCCTTCATAATGATCAACCACACATCTGAGAATTGCATTGAACCTCTTGCAATTTGAGTTTAGAAAGGCATTTGAGAGCATAATTAGCATTTACTTTGATAATTGTTAGCAATAGCATTGTTTATCTTTATCATTCTCATTCTAGGACTGTCATTAATGAGAGCTTGCTGAGAGCTTATTCATTAACATCTTAGTTAGAGAGCCATAGGATGCTCAATTGATCATTAATTTGCTATAGTTTTCTCTATTGCTTTGTGGTTTAATTTAGTTACTATTTCAATTATTGATGATTAACCTTAATTCTATGAAGATACTTTCCTTAGTATACAAAATGGCACCCACCGTGGGGCTCTAAGCCTCATTTTATCAATTTCATCATTTGGATCATATTTTGTATGCTTGTATTTTCAATTTTTCATGAATATTTTGTAGAAAATAGGTGAAGTCATGTGTACAATTAATTCAGTCACACCTACAGTCATTCTGATGACGCTTACAATCTCTGTTTTGATGCCTATTAGCTGAATATTGGTGCCTGGTCGATAACTTCTATTCTGTCTTAAATTATTTATTGTCACCTGCAACCCAGATGCTCATGCCTGTGAAATAAAGTTATCCTACCTTTTGTTCAGAAAGTCATGCCTATGACTTAAGAAGTGTCACGGATCTCCTATCTATTGTCGCCTGTGATCCAGCTTTGCTACGCAATTCGGACAAATAGTCACGCCTAGTATCTGCTATTTTACGCCTAGTATTGTTAAATTGTCACTTCAGATAAATCATTTTCCATAATTTGAAATACTATTCATGCTTTGCAATAAATTGTTCACGCCTGAGTAATTTTTAGTGTCGCCTGTGTCACTAGATAGTGTCTCTTGGTATCATTAAAGTTACGCCTGCAAACAATTTGATCATGCGTATTAGCTGGATAATGTCACTTTCTGTTTGTTGTATTAATTTGTTGTCAAATTGATCAATTCATTTATCTAACTCTCTGTTTGTATATTTTGACTATAAATGAGCATGTACAGAAAGGTCCAGAAGCTAGAAAGCAGGTTTAATCAAGAAGAAAAGGCACTAGCTAAAAAGATCAAGAAGGAAAACTTTGAGTACATTAAGGTTGTTCTTGAGACATCACAAGAGGAGGAAAATCAGGTATACCAAAATTATCTTGCAATTATTGAAGCTTACAAAAAGAAATTTGGTTCTCTCAATTGGATTTTTAGTCCTTAGTTCAAGTTTTTCTTTGAAAATTTGCAATTAAAATTCTCTAAAATTCATACACAATTCTTTGCTTCATCAATTTCAATTTGGTTTCCCCTCATTGTGATTTTTGGTGTTGACTAACTTGCTAGTGGAAAAGCACATTTGGAAGGAGCTATTGCTAAGGTAAGATAAAAACAATAGAATCAATCAAAAATGCCCCTAACTTCGGTTAGCTACAAAGAATAAGGTAAGCCTCAACTAGTCAATATTTTCCCTTAGCTTGTGGCATTGGTGCATTTCATAATCTAGTAATTTGGATAGCTAAAAGGATAAATCAAACACATAAATCAAAGCCCCTTGTTTGTGGAAGAGAGTAGAAATACTCAAATCCCTATTGTTAGTGGGTGAAAGAAATTGAACAAAATTGTCTATTGTGTTTGGGAACTAAAGGAAAAGTTAGGGATATGCTCTTCACCTTTTGGTGAACCAAATTCCCAAAAGCTTAACCTTAATTTCATTTTCTTTTCTTCGAATGAACATGCTAGAGAATTAGTGGGTTCACCTCCCAAGTTGTGCCTTAACAAGGCCAGTGAGAGGGACAACCCAAAGTGGGATATGCTCACTTTTTGCCGCAGGAATCCAACCCACTCTAAAATGAAATGCATGCATCCTTAATGGGGTGTGTGACAAACAAATTTTAAATTTTTCAACCTTCCTCTAGTAGTCTTCATGGATTGCGCAAAATCATACCTCGATGCGTGTGGGAAGCTCCTTAACATACTTGGGGGATGAGAGATTAAAGTCTATTTAAACGGAATCAATACTAAATCCTTGATAAAATAGAAAGACCACCTTCTAGAGCCATGTTTACGAACCAAATCTTGTGCTAGGTAGGTTCTTGAAGTGTTTTTTTGTGTAAAACCCGTGACAACGTTCTTCAAATCAAACATTTTGTGTTAAGAGGGTAAAAAGAGACAAGTGAATGTGTGATTGTTGTGTTTGGAATATATAAACAAGTGAGAGATATCCATTGAAAAGTTATCTTACATTTTTAAATCTCTTCAATATAAAATCAACAATTTTCAAATTAAGGATCATTCCCAATCAAACCCTTGTTGGATGCCGGTTTCCATGGAGTCCCAAACATATAGGGTATCATTACCAGGAGATAGCACTATTTTTGCAAACCAAAGGCAAGAAGTTCAGTACCAAAGTGTTTTCAAGGACCCTAATCAAGAAGAAATTTTCACAAACTTATTTGAACCAAGACTTGAAGAGATGGCGGATATAAATTCAGCATATCATAATCATAATATCAACAATGCAAATTATAATCCTAAAGAAACACTTGAAGAAAGGGTTGAGGAAGCTACCCAAGACAATGATTTCCTAGAGGTTATGGAGAAATTAATAGACAAAGATAGGGAGAACTTCTTCTTAAACCTAGCTCAAAAGGGAGTAAAGCTACCCTATGATTTTGATATTGATCAACTCAAGAAAGACCAACACCAAGATGACCCCATGAATGTTATGACTAGGTAGATAAAGGCCTTTCAAGAGAAAATTGATACCATGAAGAAGGCAGCTGAACCTAAGGCCTTTTCCATTGAAGCTTTGTGTCCTTTCCCTTTTGACAAAAGCTTAGCTATGGTATCTTTTCCTTTTAATACCATTTTTCCTAAATATGATAAGTACATGGGTAAAATAGACCCACAGGATCATTTAAGGGAGTTTTGTGCCCTAAGCATAGAGTTCATGCATAATCATACATATCTAATGAGACTCTTTCCTAGAAGCTTAGGATGTCCTGCAATGGAGTGGTTTTCAAAACTAACCCCCGGAACAAAGTCCTTTGAGGAGTTAGCCTCCAAGTTTGTAACACATTACTCTTATAACATTGAGCATGAAATCACAATGCTCAAGTTATGCGATACCAAATAGAAAGATGGAGAATCCTTTTTAGGATTCCTACAAAGGTGGAGGACCATTTTTGCAAGGTATCCGCGAAGTATCCTAGAGAAAGAGAAGATGGAAATCTTCACCAACAATTTGACCTTGGAAATGAATTATAGATTACAACTTCAATGTCCCCCAACATTTGAGAAACTCATCGAAAATGGGATAAAGATTGAAGATATCTTGGTCAAAAGAGGTGAAGTCAAATTATTTAAGGATAACAAATCCAACAACAACAACAACAACAACAATAACAGCAACAACAATAATTATGTGCCTAAGTATTTCAATAATCAAGGGTCCAACAACAATAATGATAAATCAAAATCATGGACGAAGAATAACAATAAAAACCTTGTGAATGATGGAGTTGTGGAGGCCCACACTTTGAATTCAACCCCTTTTATCCTAACATATGGAGCAAATTATTCCAATAATTTTAATCAAACTAACAAAGCTCCATATAATTCCAATAATAATTCCAACACTTCCAACAATAATGCTAGTGGAGACAAATCAAAATCATCTTACTCCAATTACAATAAAAATAAATTCACCTACCTAGGTGAACCTTTGGAGAATGTATTAAAAACCTTGGTTGCCAATAATGTCATCACATTACTAGACATGAAATATTATGAACCCGAAGTTAAACCTTATTGGTGGAATGCATCCCATCATTGTGAATATCATCGAAATAGGTGTCACCCAACAAATGAATGCATGAGGTTAAAACATTTGGTTCAAGATTTAATTGACAATGGAACCATTCAAATTTAAGGACCCCAAAATAATGCAGATCACACAGCCTTCAAGAACCCCTTTTTGAATCATGAAAAGGGGGATTCATCATATACAAATCAAAATAAAAAAAAAAGGGCAATGAGAAAGTGAACTTTTCTCACACATATGATAATACGATAAACACTCTAAGAGAAGAGGATCAAACCATAAATGTTATCATAGTGAAAGATAAGTCAAGGGAAGTATCATCAAATGTTGTCACTAGGGGGCAAGCATAAAAAATTATCCTACCTACCAATGCTCCAAAAGTGGTGATATCAAACCAAGCTTCAACATCATCATCAAAGCAATACAACTTGGTTGAGCAATTACAAAGAACTCCTGCTCAAATCTCTATTCTTGAGCTGCTCAAATTATCACCAATTCATAAGGATATCTTGGAAAAAGCCTTGTTGGAAACAAATGTGCCTCTAAATTTGGAGGTAGACAAATTCCAAAAAATGGTAGGGCACTTAATTGCACCTCATTGCCTATCATTTTTCGAACAAGATGACATGTCCCTTAATCATCCCCAAAATTTGCCCCTGCATATAGAAGTGTTGATCCATAAGCATAGGGTGAAAAGAGTCCTTATAGATGGAGGAGCTGGCCTAAACATTTGTACCCTTGGCTTGGTAAAAGCCTTAGGATTTTTTGAGGAGGCTATTGACCCTAAGAAAAAGATAACCATAAAAGCCTACGATGATGAAGAAAGAGCCTCAAAAGGAGTCATAGTATTACCCATAAGAGTTGGTCCCATGCAAAAAGAGACCATATGCCAAGTGTTGGACCTAAAATTGACATATAATATCTTTCTAGGAAGGCCATGGATCCACGAAATGCAAGTTGTTGCTTCAACTTATCACCAATGCCTAAAATTCCCATATCTAGGGCAAGAGATAATGATAAGTGGGGATCTAAACCCATTTCAATATTGTAATAATGTCAAGCCTATCAATGACTCCCTAGTCCCACATAATATTGAAGGGTATATACCTAAGAAAATGGATCAAGGCCAAAGTTCTAAGAACACCCCTTGGTTGAAGAGAAAAGAAAAGATGGAGGAAGAAGTTGTTATTGAAGACACACCAAAGCTCATTAACCTAACTACATTGACTAAAGGAAAAGAGAGGGTTAATGAGGATAAAATTATTGAAGAAATAAAAGAGAATCATATTAAAGATACTCAAGTGTCCACCAAAGAGGCCCATTATCAAAAGATGGACCAAATGATGAAAAATTTTGATAAGCAATGTAAGATCAAACAAAAGGGAGTAGGCAAATACTCCTTATCCATGATGGATCTACCTTTATCACCCAAGTCCTTTGGGAGACCCTCAAACCTACCCCATAAATATAATGAGAACTTTGTGATGGAAATTACATCATCCACCATGGATGAAGAAGACAATGAGATCCTAAACTGGTTATACAAAGATGAAGAATCAAGTGCTCACATCAAACTTATCCAAAATATAACCATTCCCACACAAAAATATGGGAAAGGGTTTGCAATCATGAAAAAGATGGGATACAGAGGTCAAGAACCTTTAGGCACTAAGAATGAAGGGATCATTGAACCCTTAGAAAGTACATGGTGAGATTCCAAGGAGAAAGCAGGAATAGGGTATCTTGAGGAAGGATACACTCAAAAACATCATCCCAAACTTTATAGCCAAATATTACAATTAGAGTCTAATAGTGATAAGGATTCTAATGAATGGGAATGGGAGACCCTATTAGATGAGTCATGCCAAGACAAGGGAATTAATGTTATTCATACCTATGCTTCTACCAAAAATAAAGGACCAATGACAAAATCAACTCCAAATCAAGCATCTAGTTCTAGCCAAGTGGTTCTAAATGATGTACCAAGTATAGAAGTAGAGATCAATCAATGGGTGGGTGAACCATACGTTCCTTCATGGAGACCTACTATGGAAGAATCAAATGCTAGGTTTAATCCACGTGACTTTTATCCAATGGAAACCCGAGAGGATTCTAGTGAGGGGGATTTTGATCCTTCTTCTTTAGAACATTTAGAGGAAGCCCATGTTTGAGATTTTCAAGATACAATGTATGAACCCTCTAATAATGAGATATATACCTTAAGCCCGATTGAAATGAACCTAAGTGTTGACCCATTAACCCTCATTCACCCAGACTTAATTGAATGGAATACCATTGAACCAAATACCTTGCCAATGCTCTTAAATGACAACATGGTGTCCCAATACCTCAACGTGGTTGAACCTTCTTCTATCAGATAATATCAAGAAGAAATGATCAGAGGGAGCATCCAAACTTCTAATCCAGGAAAAAATGAAAAAATAAAAAAAAATAGAAAAAGAAAAGAATCAAGTGTTGAAAACCACTTTGTGGCAACATTAGATCAAGAAAAAAAAAATAAAGAAAGAAAGGATGTTTCCAAAGGTGAAAATCCAACTGAGGCACCTATGGAAGGGAGTTTGGATGTTCTACCAGAGCATTATGAAGAAAGATCTCTGATCTTAATTGAGCCAACAGAAAAGATAAATATTGGATCAGAAATAGAGCCAAAGATCATCCATTTAGCAGCATCCCTATCTAGCGAAGAAAGGATAGAATTCATTAAGTTATTTAAAGAAAGACAAGTCAATTTCACATAGTCTTATGATGATATGCTGGGTTTAGACCCCAATTTGATAATGCATCACCTAAACATCAAGGAAGGAGCAAAACCTATTAAACAAAAGCTAAGGAAGATGCATCCTCATATAGCACTACTTGTCAAAGTGGAGTTAGAAAAACTATTGAAGGTGGGATTCATAAGGGCAATTGATTATGCACAATGGATCTCCAATATAGTGCCAGTATCAAAAGCAGACAAATCCATCAGAATCTGGACGGACTTTAGAGACTTAAACTTGGCATGTCCTAAGGATGATTTCCCACTTCCGAGTATTAATGCCATTGTAGATCTAACGGTGGGACACTCTATGTTCTCACTCATGGATGGATTTAGTGGGTATAATCAGATAAAGGTAGCACCAGAAGACCAAGATAAAACCACTTTTACATGTGCAAGGGGTACATTTTACTAGAATGTTATGGAGGATTATGTGGATGACATAATAGCCAAATCCCATTCAAGAAAAGAACACCTTCCAATTTTGGAAATTTATTTTGAAAGGCTAGAAGAATTCAAAGTGAGACTCAACCCAAAGAAATGTGCATTCGGAGTCCAATCCGACAAACTATTGGGTTATATTGTATCTGCAAAAGGGATAGAGGTGGATCCCGCTAAAGTGAAGGCTATCATGGAAATGGAAGCACCTAAAAACATTATTCAGATGAGATCTTTACAAGGAAGGATCCAATCCATTAGGAGATTTATCTCCCAATTAGCTAAAAAATGTCATAACTTCACCCAAATTTTGCATAAGGATACAATCTTCAAGTGGGATGAAAAGTGTGAAGAAGCCTTTAATCTATTAAAGAAATATCTTATGAACCCACCAATCTTGATGCCACCTATCAGAGGCAAGCCCTTGATCTTATACATTTCAGCAATGGAGAATTCATTGGGGGCACTTTTAGCACAAGAGGATGAAACAGGAAAAGAGAAGGCAATTTACTACATTAGTAGAACCTTAGTCAAATACGTGCTGAACTATACATTTATGGAAAGGGCATTCTTGGCTGTAGTTTTTTCTTCCCAAAAATTAAACCATTATATGCTAGCCCACAAGATAAGGCTCATTGCCAAAATTGACCCCTTGAAGTATTTACTTAGCAAAATAGCATTGAATGGAAGGCTAGCAAATTGGGTAATGGTACTTAGTGAATTCGATATAGAATATGTTGATAGAAAATCAATCAAAGGGAAAGTAATTGCAGACCAATTAGAAGAAGCACCACTTCATGATGATCATCCTATACAAGTTGAATTCTTGGATTCAGAGATTGTGAAGGTAGAAGCAAAAACATGGCAGCTTTATTTTGATGGTTCCTACACTCACCATGGATCAGAAGCAGGCATACTTCTCATCACACCTCAAGGTTCTACTATCCCTAAGTATTAAAAATTTCTCTTTCCATGCGCCAACAATATAGCAGAGTATGAAGCATTGGTTATTGGAATCAAGCTAGCATTAGAGTGGAAAGTGACAGAGTTAAAGGTTTATGGAGATTCACAATTAGTCATAAATCAAGTCAATGAGGAATATCAAACGAAAGATGACAAATTGATACCCTACAAAAACATGGTGAAAAATCTCAAGAATTATTTCATACTCATCACATTTGAACAAGTGTCAAGGGAAAAGAACAAGTAGTAGATGCAATGGAAACTTTGGCCTCACTTTTGCAGATGCCTGATCAGAGTGCTAGATATGAGTTCTTGGTAGAAGAAGTGATTCAACCTGCATTTGACCCTACCCACCCTTACACCATTTTCTTGTTAACTACAAATGAATCACCTTGGTATGGACCAATTTATACTTACTTGAAAGATCAAATCCTTCCCATAAACCAAACCAGGAATCAAAAGAAGAGCTTCATTCACCAAGCTACCCTATGCACCATCATTTCTAAAACATTGTATTGAAAAAGTCTAGATGGAATGCTCCTTAGATGTTTAGAAGATGAAGAATCAAACTTAGCTTTGCGAGAAGTCCATGAAGGAATTTGTGGATCACACTCAAACAGATTATCCTTAGCTAAGAAACTTTTAAGGATAGGATATTTTTGGCCCATGATGGAGAAAGATGCTTGTAACTTTGCCAAAACTTGTAGAAAGCATCAATTCCATGGAAATTTGATACACGCACCTGCACAAGAGCTTCACCCAATGACAACACCTTGGCCATTCTACTAGTGGGGTTTAGACCTAATAGGCATGATTTATCTGCCATCCTCGAATGGTCACAAATTCATTATCACTGCAACTGAATACTTTACTAAGTGGGTGGAAGTTGTACCCCTATCAACTGCAACAGGAAAGTAGATTTCTTTGTTTATCCTCAATCATATTATTTGCAGATATGGCATACCTCATGCTATTATAACAGATAATGCCAAGAACTTTAAGAACAAAAGACTTAACAGAATTGTGCACCAAGTTTCACATGATTTATCATTCTTCTTCAATCTATTACCCTCAAGGTAATGGGCAAGCTGAAGCAACAAACAAAAACATCTTGAAGATTTTGAAGAGAACAGTGGACAACTCAGGGAGAGATTGGCACATCAAGATAAATCTGACCTTATGAGCTTATAGAAAGAGCATAAGAATGCCAACAGGGGCTACACCTTTTTCATTAGTCTTTGGAACATAAGTGGTTTTTCCTTTAGAAGTAGAACTTCCATCTTTGAGGATATCTATGCATGGATTAATAAATGAGGAAGACTATAGGGTTGCAAGGCTACAAGAATTAGAGCTCTTGGATGAAAAATAGAAGCAAGCATTTGATCATTTAAAGGTATACTAGAATAGGATGTCAAAGGCATACAATAAACATATCAAGCCAAGAACATTCCAAATAGGGGATCTAGTTTTGAGAGAAAATCCTAAGAACCAAATAGAATGAGAAAAGAAAGGAGAGTGGGAAGCAAACTGGTTAGGACCATTTCTCATTGTGGAAAATTTTGGGACCGGTACCTACAAACTAGCAGATTGCGATGGTGAAGAACTGCAAGAGCCAATCCATAGTATACATCTCAAGAAGTTCTATACATGAGGTAGATGAAAGAGTATAAAGAGTATCAGATGAGGAGCATCATATTTATTGTACATAGTGAAAAGAGATCCTAAAAAGACCAAAACATTGGAAAAGCAGAAAAGATCAAAAATAGTGGAAAATTGAGCATGAAGAAAGCAAAAACATTCATATATGATCTTGAAAAAGAGAAAAAAAAAATGAAAAAGAGAAAAATACAAAAAAATCAAAAAAGAAGAAAAGTGCCTTGGTGAAAACCAAGTAAATAGGCACCTTGGTAGCAAAAAAAGAAAAAATCTTTAAAAATAGAAAAAAGAGCTAGATCCATTCAATTGGTGAAAACTTGGTAAATAGGCACCATTGAAAGTCTAAGTCAGTCGCATACTTAGGTCACCTTGTAAATATTGCATTCGCCAGCATTTGTATATATTGCATAATAAAACTCCATAGTTGCATTTGCAAGTACCTCAAGATTTTGGTCACCTAATCAAAAAAAATTCCTAAGTCCCATAAATGAAATCAATATCAAATTGGGGGAAATCTACTCTAAAGGAGTGGGGATTCATCAACAAGCTTTATTCAATCAGAGAATCAATTCATCACACTCGAAAGAGGAATACTTAACCAAATCTACATCCCAATCCAATTTGAGCCTAAAATGAAAAATTGATCCAAGAAACTTAAAGGACCTTATCTTTTATCAGGATTAAAAATTTGAAATGGATGGAACTACACTTGAACTATGGATTTGAAAAACATGGCAAAAATTTTCTAAGTGTTAACTCAATTGATGAAATCATTTCTTTCTAGCGAATCAATGAAGGTTTTAGACTAGACAAGCTATGATGAAAGGATGATATGTTTCTTGATTTCTGAATGACTGTCTTAAAATCAAAGTTTTAAATCATGTATTATTTGTCTAAGGACATGATCATCAAAGAATCATTGAGGAATTGTACATAGGATAAAATGGAGATTTCTTCTTGTTTACGCAAATGGATACCTCTGCTATTTTGATCTTCCATATCATAATACCAACATCCACTTGCAACATAGAATCTGACAAAATCAATATTCTCACTCTCATGATTGGCTTCAATCAGTGATAGTCATACCAAAGAGACCGATGGGAAAGAAAACAAAGAGGTAAAAAGTATTCATATCATCATAGTTGAACTAGTGATGTTTGTACTAAAACGGGATTCCAAAAGTGCTCGATGATGATTATAAGCTCCAAATCTTGAATAATGATAGTTAGCTGCATACATTTTAGATTAAGTGCATTGTATATATGTGTTTTTCCTTTCTTAGCTTGAGTTGCAAGGGGAAAAATGAAATAGGGGGTTCAATTCAAACATCATTATCCTTGATTCCAAACAACAAAAGTGAGATTATCTTTTGCATTCATGCATAGCATTAATCATTATTCATCAATATGCAGAAAATAGAAAAAAGAATCATTACTCATACATCATTTGCATACATGCAATTAAAGATAGAATTGCATACATTTGAAAAATAAAAAACATAGGATCATCCATATCCATATTGCCATAAAACAATTTGCATCCATACATTGCATCCATCGCATAATCATAAATAAATGCATCATAAAACATCATATAGTTGCATACAAAGATAATCTCATAAATTAACTCATCAAGGAGAACGAAGGAATATATCATCACATATCATTAAAAGAGAGTTCATCAATGATCCATCAAATCAGTATATCAAGATACAATGTCATACAAAGTGATACATCAAAGGTTCTGACCAATCAAATAACATGAAATTTGAAACAAAGGACATCAACAATGAGTGAATCTATCATCAATCAATCAAGAACCCATAGGACCAGATCCATCTGGACCTCTATCATCCTATGGAGGAGGATCTTGATAAGTGTTCACTCCACTTTGTCTCTGAACCATCGCTGACATGAATTGTTGCATAAAGGTGGCAACCTGATCTAAATGCCCAACAATAGTGGACATATCTGTCCTCATAGCCTGAACCTCTTGTACTACAGTACCCATAGTGGGAACATCCTATGAATCTTGTCCCTGATCCTGTGGCTGCTGAGCCTGTGTAGGCACCTATTGTGTTGGAACCTCATCCTACTATGCTGGAACATCATCCTGTTGAACCAAGGAAACTCTCTACAACTGAACTAAAGGGTCTAATCCACCTGGAATCTTCCTAGCAGCATCTACATGAGCCTATCTCTACTATCTTTGCTGGTGATGAGCTCTCTACTATCTATCTACTACTCTAGGATGAACATCAACTGCATCATCATGTCCTCTAGCTTGATCTCTCACTCATCCTCTACCAGCAATAAACACAGGATCTCTACGTCCTCACCATCTCCAATGTCTCCTAGCACCACCACCACCATCATAACTACCACCACCACCACTACCACCATCACATGGACCTGGGATAGGCTCTGCTAGATCAGTAAAATGAATAAACCTATTACGAGCCCACCAATCTACATACTCATGAGACATACCCGCATTTTCCATACTAGGAAGCATCTCCCACCTGCAGTAAGCCAGACCAGCAATTTGATCCAAGGCAAACTGGTAATCAATAAGAGGACCCCACATAGATCTCTCTGCCTGTACCTAAGAATATAATGTTGTACCTTGAGGCATATCCTATATCTGACTATACTGTCTGGAAACTCTGCCAAAATAGAAGTGCTTAATAGTGGTATCAGACCTACCAATCATCCAATGAGGAGTGAACATGTATGGTAACTCATCGTCATCCTCTCTCCAACCCTCACAACCAATTTATGGTCACCACTGAACCTGATCAAGATCATCTATAACCCGGCACCAATAATCTAGATGACCTAAATGATGTTGAATCACCATACCAGTGTATAGAAAAGGATATAGAAAACCAAGAGGCCGAACCCTATCAGAAATAGGCCTAGTAATAGGGAGATGCTCCCAAATCCATAACTGAAGAACCAAGGCACCTACAGATAAGGAAGAACTCTCTTTGTATACCACCTCATGAAGATCTTGATATAACTATGCCAGCACACAGGAACCCCAATCAAAATGTCAAGGCTGCGCTAGTAAATCTTCCAATATCCTACCCCAACCAACAGAGAAACCATGACCTCGTCGATCGAGAAGAAGCAAACCACCAATCAATGCACCAAGTACTGCAGGCAATGTAGGGAAGGAAGCAAATTATGGCCATGTGATATAATCATCATCAATAGTATTATCCCCGAACACTCTTCGGCAGATAGAAGAATCATAGACAGAATCATAATAGACTATCTCTCCTCGGCATGGGATACGTAGTAAATGATACACGTCCTCCGATGTGATCATCATCTCACCATGTGGAAGCTGAAAATTATTTTGGTTGGAGTGCCAACACTTCACCACAGCTATCAATAACCCATAGTTTAGTTGGAACCGGGGAAGATCGAGAAGAAAACTCAAATCGCAAATCTCGATGACACGGTACTCCGTTGGAGTAAGGGCCTACCCGAGATCGATAACCCATGAAGCAACCGATCGAATGTGCAATACAAGAAAGTGAGCCTATTTGGCACAACAAAAGAATCATATCAGTATATTATATCAAGGAATAGCTAATGTCGATCAAGTTATTCAAATCTCCTAACTCTATATCTTGAGGAAGGAAAATCATTGTTTTATCTCTCTAGATCTTGAGAGTGAAATATCAAACCATGAACCTATCATAATAGATGGACAAATCACATTCATTAGTATTACTATACTGATATTCTAAGCAATTGTTTAGTTCAAACGCAACAGACCTAATCATATTATTCAAATCGGTCATCTTGAGTTATTAAATTTTTCACGAAAAAGGACAAGTACAAGTGAAAATTTTGCAAAAAAGCCTGCAGGCATGATTTTAATTACCCCAAGTGACATTTCTCTTAGGTGATGCAAAAATGTTGTTAAGCGACATTACTTCTATCTCAAGCAACAAATTACACACAGGCAATAATGAATTAAGCTAGGCGATAACGAAATATGGCCTAGGCGACAGTAAATTGTTAGGGTTTCCTACGCGGTAACATAACTGAAAATTGGCATTTTTGCCCTAGCTCTACGCGTGAATGTTTTGTTCTCAGGTGAGAATGAAAGTTTCTTAGGCAAAAATTAACTACACAAAAGCATGAGTGAAATGCGTGGATGTGACATTAAAAAGGCTTAGGCGACAATGAAATATTGCTAGGCATGATTTTCCATATTCTAACCAACGACGAAATCAAAATTTGCAATAAATGCTAATAAATGAGAAATAAATGCAATGAGGGAGTTTGAAATAACTTACCAGAGGTCCATAATCAAGTGGCCTCTCATATCTCTGACACCTCTTGAATCAATGCTCTCGGATAGGGACAACCATCTCAAAATTCACCGCAGGATCAGAGCAAAATCACCAAAGACAAAAGTGAAAATGAATAGTAAATCTAGGTTTTTCAACCTATTTAAGCTAATTTGACCTAATTTTGAGGTGAAAATTTGACTTCGACCTATATTAACCTATCATATTTAACCGGGGCAAATTGTGAAGTAGGGCATATCATCAGTGTTTGTCAGAAATGAAAACATATCAATTAATCATTCAACTTTATCAAACCAAAACAACAATATGTTTTATTTCTGAGGGGGCATACCATCGGATAATCAGATCAACATCAATAGTAATATAATCGAAAATCAAGGGACCGATCATCAAATCAAAGCAAAAAATTTTATCAGAAATTTTTTCGTAATCAAATGAAAGGGGCATCATATCAAATACAATCATCAAATTAGGTATCATACCAGGATCAATCATCAAATCAACCATCATATCGGGAACGATCATCAGAGAACCACATCAATCAAGAGAGTTTCATAACAATCATATCTGCAACAATCTCATATCAAAAATCAAAGGGTCGACCATTGAAAGACCATCAAATGAACATCAAGGATCGACCATCATTGAATCAGGACCTATCATCAAGCAAGATCAGAGTATTCTTTGAATCGACATGCTTCGCACATCAACTCAAAGAGGGGCATTTGTAATCACCTAAAAATGGACAAAGATCAAATCAAAGCAAATCAAGTTAAATCAAAGAAAATCAAGGACATAATTGAATCAATTGAACCATAATGTATAATTAGCCAATCAAAATTAAAATCAAGTCTTAATTCGAGATCAATCAAAATTGAGAGCATTTTAATCAAGTGCAATCAAATCAAAATACAATTAAATCAAATAATTGTATAGTCTTGGATTAAATTAAATTCAACCCATTCAAGGGTACATGGCTAAAATAAATCAATTAAATCAATTAATAAATCTCAATTACTCTCAACAACCCAAAAGGAGAGGAAATCTGGGCAACCAATGAGATTTGAGGAAAGACATTCACATGGATCAAGCCAAATTGAATCTCAATCACTCAAAGTGAAAGAGAATCTTAGCCATCCATCTTGTCTACTTGTCCCAAGCTTTGAGGACACAAACTTTGCATTATCTTCAAAGGGTGGAACCAAGGTCTCAACCAAGGTTTAACCATGATCAAACACAACTACACCCCCTACCATTGGAAAATCTATAAAAGGAAGGCTAAAATCCTTCATAATGATCCACCACACATCTGAGAATTGCATTGAACCTCTTGCAATTTGAGTTTAGAAAGGCATTTGAGAGCATAATTAGCATTTACTTTGATAATTGTTAGCAATAGCATTATTTATCTTTATCATTCTCATTCTAGGACTGTCATTAATGAGAGCTTGCTGAGAGCTTATTCATTAACATCTTAGTTAGAGAGCCATAGGATGCTCAATTGATCATTAATTTGCTATAGTTTTCTCTATTGCTTTGTGGTTTAATTTAGTTACTATTTCAATTATTGATGATTAACCTTAATTCTATGAAGATAATTTCCTTAGTATACAACAATCAAACTAGTTGAGGGAGGTGATTCCCACCCAACTTAACCAAATTTAGGTCTATTTTGATACACTAACTAAGCTTTGTAGATATTATAGGGTGCATCCATATAAATCAATTTCTATTAATTGTCTCTAATATGTAGAATACTATCAATCTAGGTTTTATCCTTACTATTTGTATGGAAATCAAATTCTTGAAAGGATTAATAAATCTAATTATTCAATGTTTTATAGACCTTCCACACTTTATTTTGATTACTAATAAGTATTTCCCCAAACTTTTCAATTGCATAGTTGGCCAAGTAGTCTAGCATTTTTGTTAAAATTGTGTATTTTGGTTTGGAAAATATTTAAGTATTGTACATTAGAATGATAATCAGCACAAACAAATTTAAACCATTTTATCTTTTAAATTTTCATAATGTTTCACATCAATAAGAATAGAAAAAAATTAAGAAAGTTGTGTCTTTTAGATAGTTTTAGAATGGTAAATTATTTTGTTGATTTAGGTGGTCATGTACAATCCCTTTTAGAAGGCAATCAATATAATTTTTTTCCATTTTCATGATTTATATAGAGACCAAACATATATAACATTATTTATATGGGCATAGACAAGCTTGTATCATTTGGGTTTGACATCTTTTTTTTTCAAACATCTAGAATATATCCCATAATATCTACCACCTTTTGCCTTGATAAATTACCTGACATAGCATAATGTAGAATTCTCACACTTTACTTTCCCTATATTTGCACACTAAGGAGATCACTTGTCACCCTCACCATTGATACCATCATGTCAAATTATTTGGATCGATGAACATCATATCTTCTTTTTTAATGTCATGATTTGTATCAAAAAAAGAATTGGTCTTTTATTTCTAAGGCTAGTATAGCTATTAGATATTGACACATTAAAAATGATATTTCTACTTTCCAGAACCTAATTTGAAGTCTTGTTGCTAAGAGGTATGTGTGCTAAGATGGTAAACAAAAAAGTGGTCATTCACCAAAAAAATAAAAAATAAAACACAACTAATGTTTTTGAGTTATTTGAAAATTCAGATAATCAAAACGCATTATGGCTCAAAAATCCAAGTCATAACGCATACATAGTTTTTAAAATAAAATTTCAATCACATTAATAATATCAAAAATTATAATTGTATTTTTAAAATAAACATAACCCAATCATGTTTTTATGACCTTAAAATTTTTTAAAGTAGTTGACAACAAAGAAATAGAAAACATTCAAAAAAAACCAAAGGAACTCAATCATGTTTTTGTTGCTATCAACCAAATCAAGAAGACATGACACTTAAGATGAAACATGTTAGCTCTCACAAACTAATTGCTCAAAGATCTAGGTCTTACAACTCTTCTTCTCTTCTAGGTGGACAAGTAACATTTATGAAAATAGGGTAGTCCTAATTAACCTAGGACATCCCAACATGATTGCATACATTGATAAGATAGATAATTGCAATGGAATTGATTTCCTTGGTGGTATGGCTATATATAGTTGTACAAACAGTGAACTTGGCAATCACTAAGTTGTGTAACTTTGAATATTATAAGAATATTATGTGAACCTACAATTAGAAATTGATGAAGGGTGCTCCCCTTAATACCACAACACATAACAGAAACAGAGAAACAACAACAATTTGCAAGAACAGAAAATGGGCTTCTTATTATCTCCACAAATGTGGAATTACAAATTTTTAGAATTACAATATGCAAAGCCACATGGGCATTCCCCTTACAATATTCTGTAGGACAAAGCCTCGAATCATTACCCAGATCTACCCAGAACTGCCCTAGACAACACTACAAGCCTTCTTTCTATAGACAATTTCCACCGCCTGAGAAGGTTCCAGAAAATTAGCCTTTAAGGCCGACGATCCTAAGAATTATTTTCTTTTCTTTTCTTTTTACATAGGGTCGGCTAAGAAAATATACAAAAATATGCTTTTAGGTAGCCCAACTTCCGGAGGCCATAACTTTTTAACCGTAGCTCTGATTTTCTATTATAACCACTTTTCACAAACGCCATGTTGAGATCTACAGTGCCTGACTCATGCAAGCTCCAGTCAGTCGGGGGTCGACCGCAATCTGGAGCCTCTAAGGCCTTCAAAATTGACCTGAAAGATTTCATACCCAAAAACCTCAATAACTTCACCAATACAGATGATGTGGTAATGAAACTCAATTGGTAGGCTAATATGACTAAGATGAACCTCCACCTGTGAAATCAAAACATTCTGAGATCATATGACCAGCTTACTAAAAATAGTAAGTTCCCATAAATAGTAGCTCTGCACAAGATAGGGCCCTTATTGAAAAGCAAATAAAAATATTTTTGGGTGATGCAAGATTGCTCTTACACCCCAGGATGCTCCTGCATCAGAAATAAACTATGTGCATTACGAAAGAGTTCCCAAAGCCATTAAGAGTGCCACAAAAAAAGTATTGATAGAGCAGTCATGCATAATGTTGTATTTTTACAAAGGTTTCACAATTAGGGTTTTCATTCTTTTATTTCTCTCATACAAATTTTTTATCTTAGAGAGGTTTTTTTTAGTATTATAGTGAACATGATTGTAGGTATCACATAATCCATGGTGCCAAATTTGAAATATTTATCTCCCTCTCTCTCTCACACACAATTTTGAAGTGGATTCACCAGGGTATGTGCAGGATCATGGTACACCAAACTATGGCCTTAAGTGGCAATGAAAAATTAGAAAATCAGGGTTAGTCAACTTGACGTAAAAGGTTGAACATCTTATGAACTTATGTGAAAAAGTTGTAAGAATAGAATCTGTAGGAAATTGAATGTAGTTTCTAAACTACTAGCCCTTGTTTGAAAAAAAATTTTATATAATGTTCAAAATTTTAGATTTCAATGCAGTAGTACGAAAATTTAAGGGAAAAGATAAGAGTAGGTGTATGTCTGACCACCTTAATCACAATCAAATGATGATATATTTTCCCAAGATTCTAGATATAAGTAGTAGGACTCATGCTTGAATGTGACGCATATTTTTTTGTAATTTTTGGTCAAATAATTAATTAATATGAATTTTCTGCTACAACTTTTTCAGATAAAAAAAATCTCGTGTCTGACCACCTTAACTAATTCAAAATTTTACAAAATTCAAAACCTTTTTTTTCTTATAGTAGTCGAAGTATAGAATGTGACGCATGTTTCAGATTTCAAAAAGGTTAAACGGTTTGAAATTTATAGATGTTTTTCAATCAGTATGTCAATTACGACTTTAAATATAACTTAATTGAAAAATAAGTAATAATTACTTACTGAACTCAAAATTTGACAGCAATTATATTGATGGAAAGCTGATAATGTCTTTAAGAAATGGGCTTTTCATTTCATCAATTTTAGGTGAAAAAATATTCGTCAGCTACATGGTTGAAGTCTCGGTATCAAAAACCATCTCCTAAACATGCCTAAAGGGTTGACCACCCATGTTTGGTAATGCCCAAGCAAATACCAAGCCTAATCAGATATCCAAAAGTTTTAGATATCCGATAATATCTGATATCCGAAACTTCTTGCCTATTTTGAAATTTCAATTGCACCTCTTTTTTCAAATTCAAGTTTCATATTAAATTGTATTTTTTTATGTTAACATAATTATGTTGTGTATTTTTTTCAATTTTAAAATATATACTACAAATTATTATTTTTAATATTAATATTTAATAATAA
>BSBK01012801.1:0-69951 GCA_027943335.1 Chamaecyparis obtusa
TGTCATATTTAGAAAATCATCAGTCATCATTCCATCATCCTCTTCCTCTCTCTCCCCAATACCAAATGTGCACAAGGATCCACATGACTGAAAAATATTCCCTCTTGAAGATTGACCATGGTGACCCTCAACTAAAGGAGTGGCACACTGAATGAGAGTCTCTATCAGAGCACTAATCATTCCTAGTGTGTCCACCTCTACATGTTCCTTCACAATGGAATGAATACTAACATGATCCACCTGTAGCTTGCCAATAGGAACCCTAGGTGCATTAGGGTCATGATGTGCCCCCACTCTATCAAATGATGAACCGTCTCCTTTACCCTGAGAATTTAGAAAGTAAAAATAATTTGGCACCTCCTTGAGTACAAACTCACAATAGAGTTTCCTCAAGAAATATAAAGGAACCTCATGACTATTACAGGGAGGGGAATCAAAGACCATCCACTATCTCTCCCAAAAGTTGTTTTTTATGTCTTCATTCAAGCACCAATGAATTGGGAACCTCTTTGCTATAGTTCTAAGAGTATCAGTGTCCCCTGGCTTTTTAAGAGTTTGGAAATGTCATATTGTGATTTTTTTCATTTTTATGTCCTCATATGATAATTTATTTACATAATATTGTTTTAATTCTTCTCTTTTATCATGCCATAAATTAATTTGCCCACTAACTTTGCCTACGTGGGTCAAGATTGATTCCAATGATTTTGCAAGTTTTTCCCTTCCAATATTGTAGAAATAGAATATTTTAACCTCCTAATTAAAGATTCTAATTCTTTTTTCCCTCTTTCAATTGGGTTAATTAAATTTTCATGTGTTCAAGGAGGAGGTTTCTCAATTGGTGGAGGTAATTGAGGTTCATTTTCTTGGTTATTTTATTCATTCATTTGTTCATGAGGAGAAGATGCAGGGTTTAGTTTTGGGTTTTGTTCAGGGAGATCATTTCTTCCTGGAAATTAAAACAAAATTAATTTTAAAATCCTAATTACACTTGAAATCTAAGAAAATAAATTTTGACAAAATAAATTTCTTCAAAAATGAAATTTCAATACAAATAAGAGGCATGGGCTCTAAAAATACTTACCTTTTATTTTGGTTTGAACTTGACGAGGTCATGGAGCCATTCTTTATCTAATTTGATGAATCAAACAAGAAGAATGTCTTTTTGTATGTGCTTTGGGAAGCCCTCTTTCACTAAAAACATAGGATTGTGGGATAAAAATGATCCTTTGGAAGGCAGGCAAGAAAATTTATATATTTTATATAGTGTGTGCACACTATACTGCACACGTGCTATGTTTTGAATTACCCAAGCCTAAGGCTTGGGAAACCCAATCTGTAGTGTGTCCACTCTATAGAATGCATGTTCTTTAGTGCATAAAAAGTATGCCCATTGGGGGGGCAAAAAGGAATGTGTCACCTTTTTGGTCCCCCATCTTTGTGCATATACGCACATCTCCATTGGGAATTTATCCTCCCTTGACTATGTCAAGTTGTATCAGAGCATAGTTGCATTTCCTAAAGTTTCATATCCACATTCTTGAGCTTTAAAAGTTACAGATTCACTATATGTTGGGTGGAAGAACCATTTATCTAACCTACAACAATTAGTGTTTCATGTAAGGTGGTTAGGAATAGGATTTTTTTGTGATTGGACACAATACAAGGAGTATCAGTAATAGGATTGATCAGATTGAACCCCAGAGATTGAGAACCCTTAAGATCCAAGTTGTGAGGTGGGAAAAGTTATATCTGGCCTACAATTGTAGAGGATTGTATGAAAAGAGCTGTAGGAAGAGTTGGAGGATCAGTTGAGAGGCAAGTTGGTGATTTTATAAATAGGAAGATTTTTTAGGTAGATTGTGGGTGTTGGTAGATTGCTTGATTGTGTTATGGAAATCAACCCTAGTAATTAGATCACCAAAGCTAAGGAATTTGAGAAAGTGAATCCTTAAGTTTGCAAGAATTCCACCTAGAAGAATGAACCTAGAAGGTTAAAAAAAATGATGGAGGAATTCAAAAATGAGATGAGGGATGAAATACAAAATGCTTTGACCAAACTCTAAAGGAACCTTGAAACGAGAGATTAATATAAAGAAGTTGTTACAGATATTGAGATATATGAGGTTGAGATCATTGTAGATGAAGAATATTACTGAGAGATGTGGCACAAATGGGTAAGATTCATAAATTAAATGTTTCTTGTCTTGCTAGTTCATTACATCTTGAGGATTTGATAGATTGGATTAGTGAACTAGAAGATTACTTTGAGCTTGAAGATATTAAGGATCCACTAAGGGTTAGGCTATCACATACTAATTTGAAGGGTCATGCTACCTCATAGCAGAAGGAGTTACATAAAGATATGGATGGAAATGGTGAACCTAAGATCATTAGGTGCATATTTATGATTTATAGACTTAAGGCTAGTGGTGCAAGGGCACCTAGGTTCTTGGCCAACCTAACTCCTAGTTTTGGTTTGTAGTGACCTTAGCCAAGTCACTGTCCAATAAGGACTTAATGTTTCCTTAGTGTGTGTGTGTGTGTGTTTGGAAATCCAATACATTTTAGGAAGGTTACTAAGTGTCTTAGTGAAGGCTTTACTAGGCCTAAGAGTGGACCTAACGGATATGACTTGTATCCTATTTTGTGTTTCCAATCAGTCAAAGTAGTAGTTTGACTATTGAAATTTGATAAATGAGTGAAATGAGTAAGGTAAAGGTCTTATAGGTATTAAGTTAGCCTTAGAGGTCTTTTTATACCTATTGACACAACCTAGGAAAAGTTTTCATGCAAAATGTAAAAGTTGTCATGACAACAAATTGCCAAATAGGCTGTCTAAGGGCCAGAAGTAGTTAGAGATTTCTCACCAACCTAGCTCATTTTTCTAAACCTATAAATGACTTTTTTAGACCAAGGCATAGGGTTGGATCTCATAATTTAGCTTTGTTTTCATTTTGTAAAGGACTGGTGTGACTGAACCAACGTAACAGTGAATGAAAGCTCGATTATCCTTCATCATGGATTAGACAAGAGCCATTACTTTGCATGTAGATTTTCTTCATGTTTTGAAATTTTATTTATGTTTTTGGTTTGAGTAGATAGATTTTATTTTGGTCTTACAAAATAAATCCTCCTTTGTGACCAGGTCTGGTGTGTTCAAAGTAGAGGTTTAATAAATCGCTCTAACATGATTTTCCATGGAGGGATTTGTACGGCCTTATGGGTATGTGCAAGATCATGAGGGGCCAAACTATGCCCTTAAATGGCAATGAAAAATTAGCAAATCAGGGTTAGTCAACTTGACATGAAAATTTCAACTAGCTATGAACCTAATATCAAAAAGTTGTAAGAATAGAATCTATAGAAAATTGAATTTAGTTTCTAAACTACTAGGCCTTTTTTGAGAAAAAGTTAGTATGATTGGTGAAAAGTATAGATTTCAATGCAGCAGTACAAAAATTTTAGGAAAAAAATAAGAAGTAGGTGTATGTCTGACCACCTTAATCATAATCAAATGATAATATTTTATTATAAGATTTTATATATAAGTAGTAGACTCATGCTCGGATGTGACGCATATTTTTTTGTAATTTTATTCCAAAAAAATAATTAATTATGAATTTTTTGCTACAACATTTTCAGAATTAAAAAACTCCCGTGTCTGACCACCTTAACTCATTCAAAACTTTACAAAATTAAATTTTATTTATTTTTTCCTTATAGTAGGTGAAGCATAGAATGTGACACATTTTTCAGATTTCAAAAATATTATACCGTCTAAAAGCTATAGTCATTTTTCAATCAGTATATAAATCAACACTTTAGAGGTAGCTCAATTAGAAAATAACTAATAATTACTTACTGAATTCAAAATTTAACAACAATTATATTGATAGAAATCTGATAATCTCCTTAAGATACCCCTTTCATTTTATCGAATTCGGGTGAAAAAAAAGTCGTCAGCTACATTGTCAAAGTTTTGAACTAACATCA
Source organism: Chamaecyparis obtusa (assembly GCA_027943335.1). Lineage (NCBI taxonomy): Eukaryota > Viridiplantae > Streptophyta > Pinopsida > Cupressales > Cupressaceae > Chamaecyparis > Chamaecyparis obtusa. Next base: position 3,997 of record BSBK01012801.1, read on the forward strand.
CCACTTTTTGGCCCCTCATGATCTTGCACATACCCTTATGGAATGTGTTAGTGAATTTTATATAGTTTGTAAATATGTGTTTATATGGTCAAGTTTGCAGAGGAAAGAGTTTTATGGTCAAGCCCTAGGTGAGCTAGAGGATGCCTGGTTAGTGAGATTGACTTTGATCCAACAAATGGGAGAGGGCTCAGAGATTGAAGTGGTCAATCCAGTCAAGTAGAAAAGTGATTATTGGTGATCAAAGACTCAATCCTAAGAAGGAGAGCCTTTGACCAATTCGGAAAGAAGTGTGATCATCAAACCCTCACTAAAAACTAGTGAGGCCTAATTAGGTCTAAAAACTAGGCTTGAAAGTAGGAAGGCACTATATGGAGGGCTTGAGGACCTAAGACATTGAGAATCCTTGATAACTTTGAAAAGGGTATCTTCATATGTGATTTTTTTAACAACTTGTTTGGAAATTTGTGATGTTATGCCCTAAAAGGTGTGTTGGAAGACCTACAAGGATCTAGTAGGCTTTTGATCTAGAATTTGGAGATTGTCTTGTGGAAGAAGGAAGATGCATGGTGGAACACCTCAAACTTAACCAAAACAAAACAAAAGAAAATGAGCCTTCTAACATACTTTCCACATAGTGTCAAGTATTTGGGTGAGTGGATAAATTTCAGAGTTGAATTCATATGAAGGGAATTGAGAGAAAGATTGAGTTGTACTTATTGGTAGTGAGATCTTGAGGAGAGGAGGAGATTGCAAAGAATTCCTCAGTGAATAGGGTCTAAGGGAGCCCTAGGATAGGTCAAAGGTATGCCTAGTGTAAGTCATAAAGGAGTAGGACTAGTTGGAAGAAGATCTCTCTATCAAATTGGTATTAGAGCCAATGAAAGGCTTGGGTAGTGAAAGGTGTATGTCAGAAATAAATGAATCCATTGGAGATAACTCAATGGTGACCAATGTTGATTTTTTCAAAGAAGGGGTTGAACAAAAAGAAAGGAATAGGCTCCTAGAGGAGACTATTGAAGCTTTGAAAGACAAGCTTGATGAAGTGGCAGTGACCAATGGTAGAATGAAAGAGAAGATGGAATTTGAAGATGAAAAATGTAAACCTTTAGCTGATGAAGATTATGCCACTAAACTAGACCCACCTAATCATGAATAACCTTTCCTAAAAGCCATTAAGGCATTGGGAGGAAAAGAACTAGAGGGGATACCCCTGTTGACCAACAAGATGGATTCAAAGCTAGTGATGGAGTGGATTGAAGGGATGGAGAATTAATTTGAGTGTGAAGGTGTCTTAGAGGCACAAAGAGTGAAGGTGGCTAAAGAAAGGCTAAGGGGACCAGACCTAACATGGTGGAATTTCCTTCAAGAAGAGAGGGAAAGAGAAGGGAAAAGACCCATAGAAAATTGGAGAGCTATTGTAAAAAAGATCAAAGAGAATTATCTGCCAGAGGATCATGAGATCCTAATGCATAAGAAGATGAAAAATCTCAAACAAAAGGAGATGGATGTGGCTTCTTACATCGAGGAGTTTCAAAAAATATATTGGAGGTCCAAGGTTCAAGAAGTGGAGAGTATCCGGGTTGCTAGATACTTGGGTGGATTAAGGTGGAGAATTCAAGAAGCGATTAGTCTATGGACTCCTACTATTGTCCACAAGTGCTTCCAATTATCACTTAAGGTAGAAGAGAAGAATAAGAAAAAGAAAGACTCTAACCCAAGGCGTAGAGGCAGTGGGAGAGACTATAGAGGACATAGAGGTGGCTATAGTGGTAGGAGAAATGAACCTAGAACTCAAGGAGACTCCAAGCTGGTTGAAAAAACTAGTGAGCCAAGTGTAAGAGGGAAGTATGGCAAAGGTATATGATTCCAAAGTGGTAGAGGAAGATCAAGTTGTTTAATGAAAGGGTCACACTTTGCAAGCATGAAGTGTTACAATTGTGGACAACTAGGCCATCCTACCTATAGGTGTCCAGATAAAGCTTCTAGTTGTCAAGGAGAGAAGAAGATAGCTTATGCCCAAGAGGAAGAAGGTAGTGTGAAGTCATCGGAAGTGAATTTGGATTCAGAACATGGAGAGAACCTTATATTTAGGAGAGTTATACTCAAAGAACCATTCAAGGAAGAACCTAATCATAGGAGGCCTCTCTTTAGGATCAAATGCAAGATCCTTGGAAAAGTGTGAAAGGTTATCATTGATTCAGGTTCAACTAATAACATAATATCAGAAGAAGTAGTCGAAAAGCTCAAGCTTTAAAGGATACCTTATACACATCCTTACAAGGTGACTTGGTTAAATAAAGGATAGAAGGTTCTAGTGAATGAAAAAGTGTGGGTGGACTTTATGAGTGGTGGTTATCAATAAAAGATATTATGTGCCATCCTACCAATGGATGATTTCTATTTTCTATTAGGAAGGACATGGAACTATGATTGGGATGTAGTCTACCATGGAAAGAAGAATGTGTATAACTTCAAGAAAGATGGAGTGACTTATAAAATATAGTCACTTCTTGAGGAAGGAGTTTCAATTTCAAGTGATCCTAATGTACTCTTGATGAGTGGGAAGGAATTCTTGCATGAAATCAAAGAAGAGGAAGGAGTAGGACTCATCATAGTCTTAAAACCCAAGGAAGAGACCAAGGTCCTACACCCTACATTGCCAAAAGAAGTGCAACATCTACTGGACCAGTTCAAAGACATAATGAGTGATGGGATACTAGCTAGTCTTCCTCCTCAAAGAGAAATTAATCATCAAATTGAGTTTTTACTAGGAGCCTCTTTGCCTAATAAAGCAGCTTATAAATTGACCCTAGACTAGAATAAGGAGATTACAAGGAAGATTCAAGAACTTCTTGATCAAGGACTGATAAGAAAGAGCATTAGTCCATGTTTTGTGCTAGTGGTTTTGGCACCAAAGAAGGGAGGTAAGTGGAGGTTGTGTCCTTATTCTAGGGAAATCAATAGGATTGCCATTAGATATAGGCTTCCTATTCCTAGAATAAAGGATCTTATGGATTGTCTTGGGGGTCTCAATATTTCACCAAAATTGATCTTAAAAGTGAGTATCAACAAATTAGGATGAAGGAAGGGGATGAGTGGAAGTCAACCTTCAAAAATAATGAGGGTCTTTATGAATGGTTAGTCATGCCCTTTGGGCTTACAAATGCACCTAGTACATTCATGAGGTTAATGAATGAGGTCCTAAAAGATTACATTGGTAGTTTTGTTGTGGTGTACCTTGATGACATTATCATCTTTAGCAAGACCAAAGAGGAACACATGCAACACCTAGAGGTTGTCCTGAGAAGGTTGCATGAAGGGAAACTAGCCATCAACTGATAGAAGAGTGAATTCCTCAAACAAGAACTAGTGTACCTAGGATTTGTGGTGTCTGAAGGTGACATTAAGATGGATCCAAGTAAAGTGGAAGCCATACTAAGTTGGCCCACTCCTAAAAGAGGGACAAAAGTGAGGAGCTTCCATGGATTAGCTCAATGCTATAGGAAGTTCATAAGAAGATGTATTGAGATATGTGCACTAATGCTCAATACTATCAAATGTGGATTTACAACCAAGTTTGTGTGGACCAATGAAGCTCAAGATGGGTTTTAAAAATTGAAGCAAAGAATGGAAACTCAGTCTATCTTGGTACTACCAATTTTTGATAAGTTGTTTATTATTGAATGTGATGCAAGGAACATAGCAGTGGGATCAGTCTTGAACCAAGAGGAAAGACCAGTTACATTTTTTAGTGAAAGATTGAGTGAGGCTAAGTCAAGGTATTCCTCATATGATTTGGAGCTCTATGTGTTTATCCAATCACTTAAGAAGTGGAGGCACTACCTATTGCCTAAGGAGTTTTTAGTCTTTACAAACAATCAAGAATTAAGCTACATTAACACTCAAGACAAGCTAAGTCATAGGCACATCAAGTGGATGAAGTTCCTCCAAGCCTAAAATTTTACCATCAAGCATAAGAAGGGCCTTAACAATAAGGTAGTTTATGCATTAAGCCAAAGGTTGTAGACTATCCAAGAAATCAAGCTTCAAAGCATTGGTGTGGAGGGATTTAAGGAACTCTACAAGGAGGATGAGGACTTCTCCAAGGCATATAAGGTATGTGAAAATGTTTAGAATCACTTTCATACTAAGTTTTCTGACTACACATTGCAAAATGGATTGTTATTCAAGGGTAACTAGCTATGTGTACCCAAAGGTGAAATGAGGGAGAACCTTATACAAGAAAAACACAATGGAATGCTTAGTGGACACTTTGGTCTGAATAAGACATTGGACCTAATGAAAAGGTTCTACTATTGGCCCAAGATGCCAAGAGATGTTAGGAGGTATGTAGAACAATGTATTGTTTGCCAAAAATCTAAAGGTACATCTACCAATGTAGGGTTATATCAACCTTTACCAATCCCTAAGTGGCCATGGGAGTGTTTCATTATGGATTTTATAGTAGGCTTGCCTAAGACAACTATTGGTTTTGATAGTGTTTATGTGGTGGTAGATAGGTTTAGTCAAATTAGCCATTTCATACTATGTAAGAACACACATGATGCCAACTACATAGAACATTTATTCTTCAAGGAAGTGGTAAGGATTCATGGCCTATCAATCAACATAGTGTCAGATAGGGATGTCAAATTCATGGGGGCATTTTCGAAAGACTTTTTGGAAGAGACTAGGAACTAACGTTGCATTTGGGTCAGCCTATCATCCTCAAATGGATGGCCAAATAGAAGTGATAAATAGAATTTTGGGAAACATCTTAAGTTTTCTTACAAAGGAGTATGGACAAATGTGGAACCAGGTGTTACCAGAAGCTGAATTTTCTTATAATGACAGCATAAACAGGTCTCCCAGTAAGAGCCCATTTGAAGTGGTGTATGGAATGCATCTGAGAGGTGTGTTTGAACTTAGAGAACCTAGAAATCAAGGGGGAATGAGTGGGAATGCCGATGAATTTTCTCAATCCATGTAGGAGATACATGAACAGGTAAGGAGGACATTGGTAGAAGCCAATCAAAAGGTGAAAGCTAGAGTTGATGAAAGGAGGAAAGATTTATAGTTAAAGTGGGAGATTAGGTGATGGGACATCTTAATAAGGAAAAGATTCAAAAGGGAATACCCAAAAAGCTTCAAATGAGGAGAGTTGGACCATGTAAGGTTATAGCCAAATATGGCTCAAATGCAAATAAGATAGGCTTACCTAGTGAACTATCTATCTCACCAGTTTTCAATGTCCAAGACTAGGTTAGATATAAAGGAACTAATGTGATGGAAGAAGAACATATTCCAAATGTCCATGCTAATGTCAATGACCTCAAAATACTAGTTCAAGTGAAGCCTCAAGCTGAGAGGATACTACACTCAAGGGTGAAGATATGAACTATGGGTGGGATTTTATATGGAGCACCTTATGAAGTGGAAGTCTCTACCTAAATTAGAGGCTCAAAGGATTGAAGAAAATAGTTTCAAAATGATAGGTATTCATGTGGAACTCTTGTCTCCAAATGATACTTAGTTTTATTTTTGCAGGGGGGGATGCTATAGGAGCACCTAGGTTCTTGGTCAACCTAGATCCTAGTTTTGGCTTGTTGTGACCTTAGTCAAGTCACTGTCCAATAAGTACTTAATGTGTCCCTAGTGTTTATGTTTTTGGATATCAAATACTTTTTAGGAAGGTTACTAAGTGTCTTAGTGAAGGATTTACTAGGCCTAAGAGTGGACCTAAGGGATATGACTTATATGCCATTTGATGTTTCCAGTCAGTCAAAGTAGTGGTTTAACTGTGAAAATTGGATAAATGAGAGAAATGAGTTACGTAAAGGTCTTAGAGGTCTTAAGTTAGCCTTAGAGGTCTTTTTAGACCTATTGACATAACCTATGCAAAGTATTCATGCAAAATGTAAAAGATGTCAAGACAACAAATTGCCAAATAGGTTGTTCAAGGGCCAAAAGTAGTTAGAGGGTTCTAACCAACCTGGCTTAGTTTTATGAACCTATAAATGATTTTTTCCAACCAAGACATAGGGTTGGATCTCATAATTTATCTTTGTTTTCATTTTTTAAAGTACTGGTGTGACTGAACTAGTGTAACTGTGAATTGAAAGCTCGATTATCCTTCATCATGGATTAGACCGAAGACATTAATTTTCATGTAGATGTTCTTAATGTTTTTCTAAGTTGATTTATGTTTTGGTTTGAGTAGATATATTTCATTTTGGTCTTGCAAAATAAATCCTCCTTTGTGACCAGTTCACTGGTGTGTTCAGAGTAGAGGTTGAATAAATGGCTCTAACATGAGTTTCCATAAAGGGATTTATATGGCCTTCTGGAATGTGTTAGGGAATTGTATATACTTTGTAAATATTTGTTTATATGGTCAGGTTCATAGAGGAAAGATTTTTATGGTCAAGCCATAGGAGAGCCGAAGGATGCCCAGTTAGTGAGCTTGACTTTGATCCAGAAAATGGGAAAGGGCTCAACGATTGAAGGAGTCAATCTAGTTGTAGAAAAGTGATTATTGGTGATCAAAGACTCAATCCTAAGAAGGAGATCCTTTGACCATTTTGGCAGGAGTGTGATCATCAAACCCTCACTGAAAACCAATGAGGCCTAATTAGGCCTAAAAACTAGGCTTGAAAGTAGGAAGGCACTGGACAGAGGGCTTGAGGACCTAAGAAGTTGAGAATCCTTGATAACTTCAAAAAGGGTATCTTCATATGGGATTTTTTTCACAAATTGTTTGGAAAGTTGTGATGTTGTGCCCTAAAAGGTATGTTGGAAGACCTATAAGGACCTATTAGGCTTTTGGTCTAGAATTTGGAGATCATCTTGTGGAAGAAGGAAGATGCATGGTGGAACACCTCAAATTTAACCAAAAAAAAAATGAGCCTTCTAACATACTTGCCACACAGTGTCAAGTATTTGGGTGGGTGGATGAATTCTAGAGTTGAATTCATATGAAGGGAATTGAGAGCAAGAGTGAGTTTTAATTCTTGGTAGTGAGATCTTGAGGAGAGGAGGAGATTGTCAAGAATCCCTTAGTGAATAGGGTATAAGGGAACCCTAGGATAGGTCAAAGGTAGGCCTAGTGTAAGTCCTAAAAGAGTAGGACTAGTTGGAAGAAGATCTCCCTATCAACTAGGTTCATATTATAGGATTATGAATTAGAATTGTTTAAGAAACTATAGAACCTAAGGAAAAATGATTTGAATGTTAAGGAGTATCACGAGCATTTCTAAAAGATGTAAATAAGATCTGGACACCAAGAGTCATATAAAGAAAAGGTGGCTAGATATATGAGTGTTTTGAGACTTAACATTCAGGATGAGTTGATTATGTTGAGGATTAGTGCAATTCAAGATGCTTATCAGAATGCCCTAAAGTAGAAGACATGTTGAAGAGAAGACAAGGAAACTCGAGGGGCATATTGGTTAGTGATAAGGGAAAAGAAAAGCTTGTTGTTTAAGGGGAACCTTATAATAAGATTCTTGGAAGGTGTAGTAACAATAGTGGTTTCAAAGGTACTTGTTTCAAGTGTGGGAATTTTGGTCACAGGGATTTCCAGTGTTCCAAAAATTATAAAAAATATAAGGAAAAACATAACTCGGTTGCACTTGTGGATTCAAGGATTTGAATCCTCCACAATGGTTTCAACATAAGCAAGGTGAATTGTTCAATTTATTTTGTTTATTACTATAATTTCAATTCAATTTCAAGGTTAATTCCAAAACTAGGGTTTGACCAAGGAAAACCCCTCATCCAAAAAACAAAACCATTATTCTTATAGGTACAGGTGCGGAACAATGAATTACAATGCAGATCCGGACACCCTTTTTGGAAAACTTTGGGGATCTGTGAACAAAGTTTTCATCAGAGCAATGTAGGTCAAGGTCGACATAAAGGGGTCAAGGTTGACCTTTATTTGGGTCAAGGTCAACCTATCTTAGAAAAGGAAAATATTTCTAGGTTTTCTCTATGTCTATTTTCCTATCCAAGATCTTATTGCAGAATTTCTCGAAACACAACACAGACACCAAAAAACTACATTTTCCAGATCTGTCATACTTTGAGGTTAGTATTTGTCTTCAATTCAATTAAGATTTCAATATGATTTTCCATAATGAAATATAAGGATTTCCTCTTTCTTCATATTTTTGATTGATTGATTCATTTATGCATTGACCATTTCCTTGTGGTTAATCAATTTGGATCTCTCCTTTGGGAATTTGGGGCTAAGAAGAAGATCTTACCTTCCCCAATCCTTTTACACATTCACACACATTAAATTTTAATATTAAATTGGGGTCAATTGGTGGTCTTCCCCTTTTCCCCCCTTTTCAAATAGTACATTTTGGTGAACCCATGATTGACAAATCTTTCTTTTACGGTGTTAGATCTTGCATGTTCTTGTATTTACATTTCAAAAATACAAAATTATTTATTTCTTCATGCTTTATCATTTAGTTCATTTTCATTACATTGGTATATGAGCTTTACTACCTCTAGTCCTACTTATAATAATCTGGTTCGAAGAAGTCGTAGACTTATGGGTTTCTTTAATCCTAAGTCCTCCTCTTCTCTTATGATCCGAGATGACAATTTGATCACTCATGATTCCAATCCTACAATAGATCATAAATCTTCTCACTCATCTCATGATGAGGACTATTCTTTAAGATTTCATCCTAAACAAGTCCAAAAACTTTCAAATGAACTTGATAAAATTGGTAATTGGCTTGTTCAAGAAAACCATAATCAAGATTCTCTTCAAGCTATAGAGGCTCTTAAGAAAGTCCTTCATGATAGTGATCAAGGTGTTAATCTCTTGCATTGTACTACTCATCTTTTGTATTTAAATGTTAAACCTTTAGCTCAAGAAGCTCAATAATTAGGATTCACTCATCCTATCACTAGCATGGAATTTTCTTTCATTCCTTTACCTAGTATTCCTACTTATACTCCTCCTTTAGTGACTATATCAGTTCCCTCTCTTCCTATGAGTATTCAACCCATGTCTCAAGGTGTTCCTTCAAAACCTTCTTATCATAGTTTTCCTTTTACTTATTCCAATCCTCTTCCAATTATGGTTTCAAGTGTTCCCCCAGTTGTGTCTTTCATTCTTGCCGCTTCCTACACTTTCCCTAGTGTTTCTAATATTCCTATGCCTCCTATTTCATCTAATGATTCCACAACCATTAGTTTAGCTCAAACTGTGTCCTCTTTACAAAAACAACTTGTGTCCTTAACTCAATCCAAGTTTAGCATTCCTACATATAACATGGATAGTCCTTTACGCCTAGACATTATTCATGCTCATGTTCCTCAGCAAGATAACATGCCTCATCTTGAGAATTACAATGGTAAGGGAGACCCTGTTACTCATGTTAAAATGTTTCAAATCCTTTGTAGTGACTATGCTCATGACCATAGGATTTAAGCCAAGTTTACGAGAACTTTTCATGACAGGGCTTTGAAATGGTATTGTTCCTTGCCTCCTTATTCTATTGATTCTTTTCCAAAATTTGCTAATGCCTTTATCCAACAATTTCAAAATAACATTGGTTTGTAAGTGTCCTTAACTAATTTGATGCATTGTAAACAAAATACTGAATAAAAATTGAGTGAATTTATTGGTAGATTTAAGCATTTGTATGCTCACATTTCTTATCATGTTCCTGATATTGATATTCAGCCCATATTTATTTCCAATTTACAAAATGATATTAGAGATAAGACTCTTCTTACTGAATTTACCACTTTTCAACAACTTTGTGCGGGGCTTCATCATTATCAATTGCAAGTGAGTCAATTTGAGAGCAATACTCCAATGGCTCCTATTCCCATTGATATGAGTGATGCTGCTCCTAATCCCAAAAAGTTTCAAAAACCTAACAACTATGTCAAGATAAATAAGCAAGAAAATGCAGTTGCTGATCAAGTTGTTGTTGCATCAAATAATGCCACTTTTGCATCCACTACTTTTTGTCTCAATCATACATTTACTCCTCTTTTTGAATCTTTTCATTCCATTATGAGTAAATTGTTGACTGCTAATATGATTACTTTACCTTCTATTCGACCTATTCTACCTACTACGATGGCATCCAAATCCTTTGATTACAAAGTCTTTTGTCAATACCATCATCAAAATGGCCATGATACTGATAAATGTTATTCTTTAAAACATAAGGTTCAAGACTTAATTGATTCTAATGCTTTATGCTTTGATAATTTTGATGGTACTAGGAAAAAATATGTCTCTCCTCCTAATGAAAACCTCCAAATTTATATGAATCCATTTCCTATACATGATACTAATACCATTGTTCAACCATCCTCTGTGGATATTGTTTATGATTCAAAGATGGATGATCTCAATCATATTTTTAACTATGTGGAGCATCTTGTTTTGTCTAAATCTGTAACTCAATCTCAATTTCAAGTTCCACCTCAGCCTCAAACTATAACTCAAAAACAACCTAAGAATAAAAGATCTAGGGAAATCTTGATTACCTTTGATGATCCTAAGACTATTAAAGCTCTTGATGGTCCCATCTACATTTATGCTAGGGTTACTACGATACCTACACGTGGTTGTCTTGTTGATCGTACATCCTTAGTCAATGTTATTACTGAAGAAAAAAAAATTATGAAGAGCTTACAACATGATTCTTATGATACATCGGATGTGTGGATTCAAACTCATAATGGTTTTCTTTATCTATTATTTGGTTCTATTAACTTGCCTATTGAACTTTGTGGAAAATTTGTGAACACTACCTTCATTGTTGTTCGTACTTCTGACCAATTTCAAGTTAAGTTTGGTTTCCCTTGGTTGAATTCCATGTATGTCATTGATTCTCCTATCCATAAGTGTCTTAAATTCATTCATTATGAAGAAGTGAAGATGAATAATCATAGTTAATCTCAACCTTCTAAGCCCAAGGATTGTGCCAGACTCTTGACTTCTTTTGGCCTTCATTGCCTAATTCATGTCCTTCTCAACCTAATACTCTTTTTCACTCATATCAAGCCTACAAACATCATAAGATTCTTGAGATAAGCATGACTTCATAAGATTCTTGAGTTAAGCATGCCTTCAAATGGATCTTAATCATGTTCTTTTTCCTATGCCTTCCATACCTCCTTTATCCATGGCTTCTAGTTATGTTAATCAAGCTTCTTGTGTTGTTGTTCTGCCTACTGAGAATCCTACTAATCCTCCTATAGAACTTGTGAAGGATCCGGTGGTTGTTCCTTAAAGTTCTCAACATATTTCAAACAAGACAAAATGTAACTGATTTGCCAATGAACATTGTAAGAAGCGTCAAGCTCAACCTAATGCTCGTGCCTCTATTCTTCAAAGTTCTTTACCTTCTTTTGACCAGCCTATTCCTGATGTGTTAAGATAAGTTAATGTTAATAATGATGTTAAGATGAATGATTATGATGATTCTATGTGTATCTTAGATTCTATTTTGATTAATCTTGATGAAGAAGATACTCTTGATGATACTAATGATGCTAATGATGAATATGAGACTATTGACATTGATATTGATTTACCTAATATGCTTTAAGCACAATTGATAATTACACCTAGTATTGAACATAATGATTCTCAAGAGGATCCTTGTTTGGAACTGGCTATTATTCCTACTGTGTTGGATATAGTCCCTCTTGCAAGTTACCCACCTTCCCTAAATGATATATAACAAGATGGGGAGAGTAGGTGATGTGCTTGATTGTCTTGTCCTTCATGGTAGATTTTTGTGTGTTTTCTTATTGTATTGTGCTTCTCCCATGCTGTGTTTGCTAAATGTTTGTTAGATTATTTTATACGACACTTGTTACTTTATTGGTGCAAGGTGATAAATAAATCGAACCTATTTTTCTATTCCTCTATATGTATCTCTATTCTTCTATATGTTGTTTTTATGTTATGTTGTACCTATGCTATTGTTCGTAAATGTTTTCCTTGTGTAGTCTGCTTGGATTTATGACTTGGTAGCATTGATTCTTCTTGGTCTCCATGCTGTGGTCCAAAAAGATTCTTCTTCGTAACTCTTATGTTTTATTTCCTCCATTGTGATTGTAGTTCTACTTTCTTTGGGGAATAATGTCAATTCATTTGAAATTATATATATATATATATATATATATATATATATATATATATATATATATATATATATATATATATATATATATATATATATATATATATATATATATATATATATATATATATATATATATATATATATATATATATATATATATATATATATATATATATATATATATATATATATATATATATATATATATATATATATATATATATATATATATATATATATATATATATATATATATATATATATATATATATATATATATATATATATATATATATATATATAATTTCAAATGAATTGACATTATTCCCCAAAGAAAGTAGAACTACAATCACAATGGAGGAAATAAAACATAAGAGTTACGAAGAAGAATCTTTTTGGACCACAGCATGGAGACCAAGAAGAATCAATGCTACCAAGTCATAAAAGATATATATATAAAATCTTATGATCATACTGACCCCACGATAGGTAGATCCCTTTTGTGTTCTTTATATGTTTTTGTCTAATTTCCCTTTATTTGTCTTCTCTTGGGGGCATCTCGTAGTGGAAATGTAATCAGTGGAGTTGTTTATGTTTCCATTCAAGCCAATACTCCTGTTAAAGTGTTAGCAATGACTTTAATGTGGGGGCATATGCTCTACTCACTTTTTTCACACACGCACTTTCAAGATATTTTTCAAAGCTCTTTTCTCCCTTTGCTAAATAGTGACTAATCCTCAAAGCATGGATTTTTATCTTATAGGATCTCTTGATCCCTCCAATTTTAATTTTTCAGGTTTTGATCCCTTAAGGTCGAAGGTGTCCTTAAGATTGGGTCTCTCTTGTTTTGGTTTTTCTCTTTTGGAATAGGATATTCCTAGGGTGACTCCTTGATGGCTTGACTAGTGAGTAGCCACATTCACTAGGTGGTTCAACTCCATCTTTCCAGTTGTGTTGTTTCCTTGTGTGGTTCACAATGGGACATAAGTTCTCATTGGGCGAGGTAATCACACCCTCCTCTCTCTTTTTTTATTAGAGATGTCTCTCTTATTGTAATTTTGGAGTTGAAAAAGACTTGAGTCCCTAGGGGCTTGAGGATTCCTTTGTCCTCTTGATTTCAGTAAGATTGTATATTTCTTTGTGATCTCCTTTACCAACAGTTTGCATCGAGTCCATACTCTTAGTAAAGTGGGGGCTAAATGTATCATCGAGAAATGGAAGCACTTCCATTAAGGACTAGTTTAGCCCTCTAAGTAAGTGTTTTGGGGTCATGTTGAATGCCTTGAATGGGTCTTTGATGTGGATCTAGCTTTTTCCCCTATTCTACCCATTTTCCACTTCCTTCCTACCTAATCCTAGCAACCTGCTCTTAAAATTTGAGGTTCTTAACCTCAAGGTCAAGGTCGACCTTCTAGGTCAAGGATGACCTCAAACCTAAGCTAGGTCAAGGTTTACCTTGACCTTGACCTAGGTTAGGGCTGACCTTGACCCTGACCCAGGGTCCAGATTTCAAAATCTAAAGGTTTCCAGATGTCGGGTTTTAGAAAGTTTTATTTTCCCACTTTCGGGTCAGCTATTTCAGGCTTCAAAATGGTAAAATCTTATATTATATTTAATTTAGGTCTATTTCCATGAGTATAGGCTTAATGGGAATTTAATTGTCCTATGTCAGCCTATCTAGAAGTTTGTGCCCTAGACTATGTTAGAGATTTGCCTGCAATCTAGTGTTGACTGTATGTTTGTCATTGATGACAACATATGGTAAGAAGCGTGTGTTGTAGTTTTATGTAGAGAACCTTGAGCTTATGTTGTGTAGATATGTTATCAGCATGATATCATAGATGTAGAGGTTGATTCTAAGTGTAGATAGTTGTGCAGTTGTTTGTATCAGTAGTGTTCCTGACAGTGTTTCAAGAAGAGTTTGGTATGTGATTCTTAGTATAGTTATGATGGAGCCTTGCACATTTATAATTGTGTTTTAGACATGTTTTTGAATCTATTTTCATGGATGCAGAGTTATTTGTGTAGTTGAAGTTGAGTTATGATGTTTCTATTTGCTAGTTATAGTTTCCTAAGATTGTTTGTTGGAGTCGACATTGTTTATATTTTTTTAGCAGTTGTGCCTATAATTATGATATGTGTGTTTGGTTTAGTGTTTGGTTATGAGTTAATAATGTTTGGTTTGGACCACATAAAATATTTCACCTTGTAAGTAAAGTTTCAGTTAATTTGGTGGAGCCGACAATGTGAAGTGACACGTCTACTCATATTGAGTTGCATGGTCCTTTTTGTGTTGCACAATTGGTTTATCTGTTAGAGGTATGATTGGAGAGTTATAGTGTTTCTCTAATATGATTTCAAAAAATTTCTAAGAGGCCAACTTGATTATATCTTTTGGAGAAGACTACTTATAGATGATCAATTATGATCTCTTAGAAGACACAAGAGAAGAAAAATGAAGTGAAGAAAAGTGCAGAGTGGAGAGTGTGAAGTATTGGGCTACTAAAGCTATATGTGGAGAAGAAAATAGTGTATTCTATAAATTGGAACTGATCAAGATAGTAGGTATAATTAATAGTTCACCAAGATCTAGATATAGTTTGTATTTGTTGTGTAGAAGGTTGCAGCCTTCACCATTTGAGTAGTGTGCTCCCAGATAGTGTGTCCTCTCCCCTAATAGGGTCTAACCTTTAACTAGGTTACTATACTTCATGTATTGTAAAGATCAACTCCTAATAGGGTTGTAAGATCTTCTAACAACGGTCATTATACTCTATTGCAGTTTATAGTGGGTGCCAATTCCCACTAGGGTTTTTACCTATTTAGGGTTTCCCCATAACCAAAATTATGGTGTTGTGTTAAGTGTTATCTTATTGTGTATGTTCTTAATGTTTTTGATAGATAAAAGTAGAAAGAGGGTGCTGGCCCGAGAACAAAGGGACTAGAGGTGCATTAATAGCATGTTAATGGCACTAGCCAAAAGCATTACAAGAGTATTTTAATAGCAGAATAAACCACATCTAATCTACCTCTATCAAAAACAAAAACAACAGTACTTTTCAAAAATATTAAACTAGAGTATCTGAAATGAATAGTAGCAATTATCATAATAGTAATAAGCCACGCAGGGCTATACCAAGGACTAGGCAAAATAACCTTAAAACCAAAAACAAAATAGTAGAACTAAGGACCATGCCCAGACAAAAATAAAAACCTCATGAGCACCAGAAATTAGTTCTTTCCACCTAGATGTTTGGACATCAGGGTCCTGGTCCACTCCTCCTGCAAGAACAGGAAGAGATCCTTATTGTCCTCATCTACCTCTAGACTACCACCCGCTAGCTTTTCCTGCACAGTGCAGAGGGTCATAGCCGAAGTATTCATGACCTTCAGTGAAAATTTGTTAGTCATCCTATAGTGAAGCTTCAGCTCCTACTTAATGTCTGCAATCTCTTTATGTTATAATGTACTTAATTGGATAAATAATTAAAGCTTGTAGATAACATATTTACCCCTCCCCCTCTTAGTTATCTCTTGGGACTATTCATAACAATTGGTATTAGAGCCAAGTGCCTCAGAGAGAAGTTTAACATCTTGAGGTTGATCAGATGGTGTTCTTTAGAAAAGAAAGTCCTAAGTTTGATGGAGAGAATTATCTAGACTGGAAGAACAAAAGGATAACACACTTGCAGTGCATTGGTTTTGAGATTTTTGAAGTAGCTACTCGAGATGTTTAGATTCCCTCTCTAATATATCTTGTAAAAGATGATGCAACTATTAAAAAAAAGGAAATATTCACTCAAAATGAAATTGCCAAAGAATCTCTTATCAATGCCTTATCTGACTATGAGTTTTTAGAGATCAAGAAAGTAGATAAAGCCTACAGAATATGGAAGTATCTAGAAGACATGTTCGAAGGAGATATCCAAGCCAAGAATGCACACAAAACAACATGGAAGAAAAGATACAATACTTTCAAGATTCTACCTGAAGAGAACATTAGAGCCTACAATCAAAGAATGAATGAAGTAGTTGCAGGAATCAAAAATAATGGTGGAGAAATTTTGGAAGAAGAAATAATGACTAAATTGATGACTACTCTGACAACATAATATGAGAGCAAGATAAACATCCTAGATGAGACTATGCAGTTTTCAAAAGACTTCAAAAGAGAGACATTGATTAGAAAGATTTCAACATTTGAGATATCAAGATTGAAGACAGAGCCTAAAAGTGAAACAACATTCAAAGCCTTAGTCCATGGTAAGAAATGTTTGAACACTTTTGATAATTTTGATGATGATAAAGAACTAGATGAATTCATTGGTATGATTTATAAGAAAGAGAGAAAAGGAAAATTAAAATATGAAGGTCAGTTACCATTCAAATGCTTTTCATGTAACAAGATTGGTCATTTTGCATCTAAGTGTCCTACAAGAGTCAAGAAGTACAAAACTAATTTCAAGCCTAAGTATACAAAAGAATGTTAATATGTTGGAGATGGAGTATTAGATGAAGATTCAGGAGAAGATGAGATTAGATTTATTGCAATTGAAGGCATGAAATAAATGTTTGATGAAATGGATATTGAAGATGAAAAGAAAGCACAAGAGCTAGCATTGATTTCACAATAAGACATCAGGATAGATTGGATCATTGATAGTAGATGTTCACATCACATGATAGGAGAAAAAGATAGATTTTTACATCTAGATAAGTACAAAGGCAGCATGGTTATATTTGGGGACAACACTCCTAAACCTATCATAGGTAGAGGAGCTATCACTTTGGATGGAAAGAATAACACTAATGATATTCTATATGTTGATGGTTTGTATTATAAGTTACTAAGTGTTGGAAAGTTGTTTGACAAAGGATATCATTTGGAATTCAAAAACAATAATTACATCATTAAAAACAAAGGAGTAATGATTGCATCAGGCTCAAAAACAAAAGGTAATGTTTTTTAGCTTAATTCAAAAGAAAATTGTTTTATTGCAAAAGTAGATGACAGTTGGTTATGGCACAAAAGACTATGTCACATCAATTTTGACAATATAGTAAAGGTAAACAATGTAAAATTAGTAAGAGACCTCCCTGGTATTGAAAAACTAGTTGATACAATATGTAGGGAATGTGCGATGGGAAAGCATGTAAAGAATTCATTCAGAAGCAAGCAGAACTCAGCAAAAAAAAATTGGATCTAGTGCATACAAACTTATATGGACCAACTCAACTAAGATCATACTATGGTAAAAGGTACTGTATTTTTTTTGTTGATGATTATTCTAAAATGATGTGGGTTGCGTTCTTAAGAGATAAATCTAAAGCATTTGAGAAGTTCAAGATATTCAAAGCTAAAGTTGAAAATGAGTTTGGATTAAAGATAAAATATCTGAGATCAGATAGAGGAGGAGAATTCACCTCTGACAAATTTTATGAGTATTGCAAAGAACATGGGCTAAAGAGATAGCTAAGTGCACCTAGAACCCCTCAGCAGAATGGAATTGTAGAAAGGAGAAATAGGATGATACTTGACACAGCATGCACTATCATGATTGAATGAAAATTTGCACACACCTATTGGAGAGATGTAGTAAATACAATAGTCTATACTATCAACAAAATTCAATTAAGGCCAGGCACATACAAAACACCTTATGAGATATGGTTTTGGAATGTACCTACATAAAAATACTTCAAAATATTTGGAAGCAAGTGCTACATCAAGAGAGATGATGGTGTTGGAAAGTTTGATGCAAGAAGTGATGAAGGTAGTTTTCTTCGTTACTCTACTAAAATCAGAGCTTATAGATGTTTTAACTTGAGATTGAAAAAGATCATTGAAAGTGCAAATGTGAAAATTGATGAGCAGTTTATGATTCAAGAGAGATACTATGATTTTGAACCTATGATTGAAGATGAACCTAGACCTATCAGTAGAGAAGCAGTTGTTGAAGAAATGTTTGATAGCATTGATGTATTATTTAATGATCCTGAAACAAGTAAAGAAGAATCACAGAAGACAGATGAGAGAGTCACACCTAATATTCCAAAATTCACATCTAGATACCATTCAAAAGAAGATATCATTGAAGATCAGAATAACAAAGTCATGACAACATCAAAAGAAAAAAGTTCAATAGTTGATGAAGTTGTATGTTTACTTTCACAAATTGAACCCTTAAATGTTGAAGATGCATGTAATGATGCAGATTGGCATGAAGTAATGAAAGAAGAATTATATCAGATAGTTAAGAGTGATACATGGGAATTGGTCCCTAAACCTCTAGTGACAAAAATGTGATTGGAACCAAGTGGATATTCAGAAACAAGATGAATGAAGATAGTATAGTATTCATAAACAAAGAAAGACTAGTATTTAAAGGATATGCATAGAGAGAAGGAATTGATTACTCTGATACATTTTCCCTAGTAAGAATATTTGAAGCCATAAAGTTATTTCTAGCCTATGAAACATTCAAAGACTTTAAGGTATATCAGATGGATGTCAAGTTAGCATTCTTGAATGGAGAGTTGAAGGAAGAAGTATACATAGAATAGCCTGAAGGATTTAGTTTATCAGAAAAACCAAACATGGTATGTAGACTAAAGAAATCCCTCTATGGACTTAAGCAATCCCCTAGAGCATGGTATGAAAGACTAGATGGTTACTTGACAAAGATTGGATTAAAGAATGGAGCAGTAGATTGTAACATATTCATAAGAGAGACACCTGAAGGATTATTAATAGTTTCTATTTTTTTGGATGATATTATTTTTGGTGGTAATGACAAGCTTAGTGCATAATTTTCTAAAGAGATGCAAAGAGTATTTGAAATGATCATGATTGGACCTATCAAGTACTTTTTGGGATTAAATGTAAAGCAGATAGACAAAGGTATTTTAATTAATCTGTCTAAGTATGTGAAAGAGATATTGAAGAAATTCAAGATGGATGATTGTAGGCCATTAAGCACCCCCATGATAACAGGAAGCAAGCTTTCAAAAAATGATGATTCTACAGTAGTTGACAAGACTCTATATAAGTCTATGATTGGAAAACTCATATATCTTACTCAATCTAGACCAGATATTTCTAAAGCAGTTGGTATTGTTGGAAGATTTGTAGTTGAACCTAAACAAAGCCATCTTATAGTAGTAAAAAGGATATTTAGATATTTGAAAGGAACTATAGACTATGGCTTATGGTATCCTAACTTGGAGAAAATATAACTTCATATGTATATAAATGTAGATTGGGTAGGTTGCATTAATGATAGATTGAGCACCTCAGGAGGAGTAGTATTTCTTGGAGATAGACTAGTTACTTGGAGAAGCAAGAAGAAAAATTTTATTTATTAGTCAATAGTAGAAGCAAAGTATGTGGAAGCACCATTAAATTGCTCTGCAATTGTTTGGATCAAGCAGATGATAAAAGATTTTGGAATCCAGATTGATTATCCTATTGTTATTCATTGTGACAACACTAGCACTATCAATATGTCAAAGAACCTTGTGATGCATGCAAAGACAAAACACACGGAGATAAAATATAACTTCCTAAGAGAGAAAGTTGTAGAGAAAGAAGTAAAATTGGATTATGTGAGTACTAAAGAATAATTAGCTAACATATTCACAAAGCTTTTACCGAAGGATACATTTCAGTATCTCAGGGAGAAGCTAGGGTTAATTCACTTCCTTGAATCTAATTAGAGTTTGTAGTAGTGCATCAATCCTCAGTGACTAATGAATGGTGGACTACTCTACTTCAGGAGTAGTACATGTGCTTATTTGTTTTTGGCACCCTTTTCTATTGATGTCAAAGGGGGAGTATATATATAGTCATTAAAAACAAGAAGTTGATCTACTCTAAGGAGGAGTGTGAAGTAAGGGAGAGTATATAGTGTTGGTGTTCTTTTTCCCCGAAGATCAGATTGGCATTAGGATTGATAGGGCTAGTGTCACATTCACTCAACACTCCAAATCTAACATGGAAAAAGGCCAACTAACAAGGATCAAAGAGAGATCCTCCTACACTTTGAGCTCCACATCACTTAGGCGAGTATACCTCATCTGCACACACATACAACTTATGTCACACTACAGGTCTATAGGTAACTGACTGTGGAATGGTTCTCAAACCCTTCTAGGTATCCTATACCTCAATGAAACTAGTATCTCATGCAATAGCCCTACTTGCATAGAATGGGTCAAATACCCTATTGCAATAGAAAGATATGAAACAAGAAGACTGTAAGAATTTTTATATCACTCTAATACCATGTAAGAATTTTCTTAAGGCAAGGAATAGAAACCAAGATCTAGAAGCTCAAGAGATAGCATAAACAAGAGAGACAAGACAATATGATAAAATGAAGAATTCAATAATGATCAAATGATGGATAATTGATTGATTACATACAATGTAGAAATGCCTCAATATATAGGCAATGCAATGATATCTAGAAGATATGCAAGTGATAAGATCACAACTAGACATGGTGGAATCACATGTCCACTAAAGGTGGATCATCCTCCATTGTACATGAAAGTATGTGCAACATGTGCAACAATGAGAGGATGATAATGTGATAAGATCGCTAAAGGTGGATCTCACACACAAAGAGGTATGAGAAGACAACTATGACCACCTAAAGTGGAGATTCTCCTAACCATGTGCTAAAATGAAATGCAAACTCCTAGGTGTCTCAAAGAAAACTAATTATGCAAATCCATTATCCTAAGTAAACTTAAGTAAAGTGTAATTAGTAAATACTTAATTACACCAACACCCCCCCTTAAGTGCAACTTAGGGGAATGCACTTAAGCTCACAATGAAAGAAGGGTCCCGGCTACTAGGCCATGTTAGGTACCCATGTACAATAAGAACAATGCAATCTCTCATAAAGCAGAGAAAGAGGGAAAACATCATGGGAAAAACCCTCCCGCAAAAAAAGAGATAAAAACAATATAGAAAATGAGAGAGAAGACCTCATATGAGGAAAATATCCCCCCCATAAGATAGAATAGAGAAGTCATGTTACCCCCTCTGATGGAATAGCCTGCTCCCCCAAGAGAGCTCACAACTGAAGAAACTTGCTCTCAGTGAAGGGTTTGGTGAAGATGTTTGCAAATTGCTCTAATGTAGGACAATACTGCATCTCAATGACCTACTCCTATGTTAAATCTCTGATGAACTGCATATGAACCTCAATGTGTTTGGTTCGATGATGTTGGACCGGATGTCTGGAGATCTCTATAGCACCCTGATTATCACAATAAATGATTGTAGGTCATGGAATGTTGAAACAAAACTCCTTCAGGATATATTGAAGCCAAATAGCCTTTGTAGCTATAGTAACAGCCCCTCAATACTCAGCCTCAGTCAAAGAAAGAGCAATAGCATGCTGCTTCTTACTCTGCCAACAAATGGGGCCTGAACCAAGATGAAACATGTAACTTGAAGTAGACTTGCGACCATCAAGATCGCCTACTCAATCTGAGTCTGCATATTCAACCAACTGAAGTCCTGTACCCACTGCATAGTGAATCCCATGTGTATGTGTACCCTATATGTAGTGCAATATGTGCTTGGTTGCCTTCCAATGAAGCTCATGTGGCTCTTGCATGAAGCGAGAAACCATGCCAACTGCAAATGATAGGTCAGGGTGTGTATGTGTCAAGTAGATGAGACTTCCAACAACTTGTCTATACAATGTAGCATCAAAACATGGTGTAGAACACTTAGCCTCTAACTTGACACTTGATAGAAATGGAGTGGGTGCAGCCTTGCAATCACTCAAGGGAAATTGAGCAAGTAGATCAAGATCATACTTGGGCTAAGAAAGTGTGATCCTTGTTGAGGACTGTGTGATCTCAATACCAAGAAAATAGTGAAGTAAACCTAAGTCTGTCATAGAAAATCTATCCTGCAAAGAAGACTTGATACTAGAAATGATGGATGAAGTACTCCCTGTAATGATCAAGTCATCAACATAAAGTACAAGTATCAAGTGTGAGTCATCCTACTGAAGAATGTAGACATTCAAATCTGAATGACACTTGGTGAATCCTACTAAGAGAGGGAAGGAATCCATCTTGGCATACCAAGCCCTAGGAGCCTATTTGAGGCCATAGATAGACTTCCTTAACCTACAAACCATAGTAGTATCCTGGATGAATCACTGTGGCTGCTCCATATAAATCTCCTCATGAAGATCCCCATGTAGAAATGCACTATTGACATCCATCTGATGTACAACCCAACCATGAGTTGCAGCAATAGAAAGTGTCAAATGAATGGAGTTCATCTTGGCTACAAGTGCAAAGGTCTCAATGTAGTCAATACCAGGAACCTGAGAGAAACCTTTTGCAACAAGTCTTGCCTTATACTTATCCACACTTCCATCCACTATAAACTTGGTCTGATAGATCCACTTACATCAAACCAATTTTCTTCCCTTAGCTAGAGGAACAAAGTCCCAAGTATTATTTCTCATCAAAGAGTTATACTCTTCCTCCATAGATTTGTTCCACTCAGGAGCCCCTGAAGCTTCCTTGAATGATTGTGGATCAAAAGAAATTGCAATATAAGCATGTGGAAATGAGTTGTGTTGTGACCTTGTCCTCCTAGTGTCTGAAGGACTCCCCACAAGTGTACCTACTGAATCAAGTGTACCTACTGAATGAAGGCTTAGTGAAGGCACTACCCATTGTTAACTTGTGAGTATTGTAACTTGAAACAAAAGCTGCATATTCAGGAGGAAGATGATTCAATAAATGACTAACCAACTTCGCATCCTTTATGGGATTACCACAATCATCAAGTTGTGCTCTATAGTCATTGACTTTGTTGAGATAATATTGAATTGTGTCAAAGTTCCTGGGATCTAATTTGAGGAGATCAGTCTCAATTTTGAATCCCATATCTTCATCCACTTTACCAAACAATTCTTCAAGCTTATCCCATGCTTCTTTAGCATCTTTTATGTTTTTGATGTGATACATGACTGCTTGAGACATATTCTCTCTTAAGACACCTAATGCTTTATAATTTTTGGTTGACCAAAATTTTTTTATAGCATTATCATCATCAACAGGTTTTGTAAGTGTACCATCCACATAAGGATTTAAACCCCTTAGCATTAACTTGCTCCATACAATATCTTTCCATGTAGCATAGTTATGTGGAGTTAATTTGGCAATATAACCCATGATGTAGAAATGAAAATGAGCACAAGAAAGAGAGACACCAACACACAAGACACCCCCCCAATTCACTCAATCAAAGAACCCCCCCCCCCAAAAAAAAAAAATAATGATTTTGGCACTTTATAGCTAGTGCATGTACAATTGCCACTTGAAAAAATTGATCAAAGTGGACTTCTAATTTTGATGTTTACAACTGCAAATATGAAGCTACAACAAACTCAAGAAAATAGGACAGTAGATCGCTTAAGGATCTGATCAATTACAAGTGCTACCATAGGCAAAAATAGACCACTTTCTGAAAGTACTATGTCCACTTAGAATTTCTCCAAACTGATATCAGATTTGGAAAGTAGACAAAAAATTATGCACTTTCAAAAAAAATTGCACCTAAAAATGTGTCCGGATGAGCCCGTACAAAGCCTCTGAAGTTGCAAAAATAGGGATCAGAGAGGTACAGTCACCAAAAACTGAAATTTATGCAAAATATGTGATCCAAAACCAAAAAAGAACAGCACCAATGAAAAGTTCAGGAAAGTTTAGTCAAAATAAAAAAAAATTACACTTAATTTGGAGTCTGTATGACCAAGATATGGCCTTCCAAAGTTGGATTGCCAAATCCAAACTGCAAATGGTGAGGGCTAGAAATTTTTGAATGTTGCTAACATCACCCATTTTACGGGCTTAAATTTGACAAATAAATGACTATCGTGGAAGTGCAAAAATGCCCAAATTTGATGGTCAAATGGCCGTCAAATTTAACCTAAGATATTTCTGACGCAAGCACGACGTTCAATTTGATGTCTTGGAGACCATCACCACAAAACAAAAATCACCCCCAGTGACATCCAGACATGCATCAATTTTAAAATAGTGAAATCTGCAAAAGTTTGAAATTTTTTTATAAAATACCATTTTTCCTGCTTTGCCATGTGTCGGCTTGTGATTGGCCCGCGTGGGCTGGCGTGTCATCCTCATCATAGGGGTTTCCATGCGGCACTGTTGTTTATCCATGGTGGAGGGTTTGACCACTGTGGTGCAAATGACGTGGCCTGCGTGGAGGTGAGGAGCTAGTAGAGAGGCCATGATTTAGAGCAGCGGTGGTGGGAGTGGTGTTTCCCATGCGGGAGATGCCTACAAAGAGGCCGCGGTGGAGAGGAGCCCACTTTTGGGAGCGGGGGGCACAGAAGAGGTGGGCTAAGAGCTACGCGCTAGGGCAGGAGGAGCCCATGAGTGGAGCTGGAGGTTTGTCCGCAGTGGAGGTCACATTGGGAGGTGGTCCGCAGAGGTGCTGCGAGCACTGCTAAGGATGACCATGCTGTGGAGAGTCAGCACTGGTGGAGCCTCTTTTGGTGGGGGTCACGTGAGGGACCTATGTACGTAGAGGAGTGGGTGCAGAAATCTTAAAAGAGATTGTGCTCCTTGTTTGGCTCCATGGTGCCTTCTTCACTACGAGATGCTGCTCTCCTCACTTCTTACCAGGTTTGACCTGTACTGTCCGCTGCCAGAAATGGCAAAATTTTGCAACACAATATATTTCTAGAAATGGAAAAAAAATTTCTAGATCTTAAAATAAATACCATAAATGCCCAGATCTGAAAATAAATACAATAAATGAAGATCTGTATAAATGACAGAAATAGAATTATGATCAGATCTGAAAATAAAATTGAAATAATATTACCCAATTTGGCAATCGGGCCTCAGAGGTCCAATTTGCAAAAAAAATTTGCCTCAGATTTGACTTTTGCCTAATATAGGCAAATTTATAGTCAAAATTTATGGAAACAGCCACACGGATGCAATGGTGAGGTCTATTCTTGCTCAAAATGCTCCCACAAAATGCTGATCTTGGATTTGGTTCATGGCCCTCCAAATGTTGAAGCAATCAATCACTCTCTAATGGCTATGCAATGAAGACTCCTTTGGCTCTGATACCATGTAAGAATTTTGATATCGCTATGATACCATGTAAGAATTTTGATATCACTCTAATACCATGTAAGAATTTGCTTAAGGCAAAGAATAGAAACCAAGATCTAGAAGCTCAAGAGATAGCACAAACAAGAGAGACAAGACAATATGATCAAATGAAGAATTCAATAATGATCAAATGATGGATAATTGATTGATTACATACAATGTAGAAATGCCTCAATATATAGGCAATGCAATGATATCTAGAAGATATGCAAGTGATAAGATCACAACTAGACATGGTGGAATCACATGTCCACCAAAGGTGGATCATCCTCCATTGTACATGAAAGTATGTGCAACATGTGCAACAATGAGAGGATGATAATGTGATAAGATCACTAAAGGTGGATCTCACACACAAAGAGGTATGAGAAGACAACTATGACCACCTAAAGTGGAGATTCTCCTAACCATGTGCTAAAATGAAATGCAAACTCCTAGGTGTCTCAAAGACAACTAATTATGCAAATGCATTATCCTAAGTAAACTTAAGTAAAGTGTAATTAGTAAATACTTAATTACACCAACAAAGACAATGTATACAATATGTTGATGCCTAACATAAATCACACACCATGACCAAACCTCACTTTAACAACCCACCTGTGTATCCAAGTATGTTATTACCCATCCAAAGGCTTTCAACCCTCCCCTTAGAAGAGACCTATAAACAGATAATACATTAACCAACATCCACTGGAAGACAAGCATGACATATCTTTGACACCTCAGTTCATACATATATGAAAAATAATCCTAAACCAGTTATCTCTGCAAAGACAACTCCACTTGCAAACACATAGGAAATGCAAATAGGAAAATCAGACACCCTTGATGCATGATTAATGAATTCATAATTCAAGTGGAGATAGCTTGGTAATAGTAAGAATAAATTAAGTCCTCATACCTAAGACAAATCAATTACAATATCCATTAAATTCTCTAAACCAACAAAGGAAGAAAGAACACCCTATATGCAGAGAAAAAGAAAATATCTACAGGAAAAGGACCCTTCATGGAACCAATTCTTCCCAAAATTGTAGAAGGAACCCCTACAAATTAAAATATTTCACAACTTATACCCCTAGTCACCTTGGAATCCTCAAAGAGGATGCAACAAGCTACGAATGACTAGGGTTAGGGTTTCAACTACCCAACCAACCAAAAATTACATTAGAATTTATTGCAGGGGAAGAGACACAGGCAACTCAGAGAAAATAGATCTCAAACAGATTTGCAATCATGAAAATCTGCGAGCTCAGCATAGTAAACCAAGGAATTGCCATGAAAACCAGTCAAATCAGCCACCTGCAAACACCTTTTTGAGCACAAAACCACACTTCTCCTAGTACAAAAACATCATGCCATTGACCACTGAGACCCTCAGATTAGTCGGCAACAACCAGCACCACCAAACCAATCAAAATCAGTTGCTAAAACCATCAATTTTGGTACTTCCTGTCACTGGAAACCCTCTGCAAATTTGAATTTGAATTCCAATGGTCATTTCCATGGTTCCTACAATATATCGGCGGTCACAATTTGAAATTAGATCAGCTTTATAACCTAACCATCAGATCCTTCCTTTTCACAGGCTATGTCTTTAACCCATCTAGACACCTCCGGTTAACTCTTAGCGAACATGCGACAAGGCTTTTCCTATTCACGAAATGAAATACTTAACCCAAGTTCAACCCCGTGAACTAGCGAACAAAGGAAAAATAATAACCCCAGTCTTAACTCGGTGAACTGGCGACTGAAGGACTTTTTTCCAGTTTGCGTAATCTCTTGGAGCACTACTAAAACATTTAGATATTACATGAATAATATTCACTGAATCACTAAGTTTCCTATACCTCTACCAAAACATCATGCGAACACGCGAACAAGAAGAAACTTTATCAGCACTGCTGAAAATATATCCTTACTGCCAAATGGACTGATAAACTGAACCGGGCCCACACAAGAAGATTGACGGCTAGTTTCAAAGCCTTATGTGTTAGAAATAACCCTTAAGAACATACATCATCCATCGATGCTCTGACATGTCAAAACCTATGAAGCTTGGGAATCCTCAGCCTCACTATCATAATCCAACTCATCACCATGCGGATGAATGAAAATCTGAATCATCACACCTGGCATGTGGACCCACTTAAAAGGAAAGGCAATGTCACCAAGGAAATCTATGGTTGTCTTAAATTTGCAAGCCTCTAACACATCTCATGAGAAGATATGCCCACTGTTAGATGGAGATGGTGTCAGAGACGGGTCTATGGAAATATTAAAGTTGAGAACTTAGGAAAGATTAAAGCACAGGGACTTAGGAAATATTTCAGCGGGGAAACTTAATATGTAGAAAAATTAAAGGGGACCCCGCCCGACACATAAAAAACCTAACCATAGACTTAAAGTGAACCTCTTTATTTGCACATGCACATTAGGACTTAAGTGGGTTGAAAAAGTAACAGAGAAATAGAACCAGGCTAAGGGAAAGTAGGCCAAATTTTGAATATTTCCACTCAACGGCTAGTTTATGAATTTGTGCTTACAGCTTTGAAAGCCAGACACCAAAAAAGACACTACAGAGAACAGGGGAAACCTAATGGAGCAATGAAATTTTTTTAGGTGCTAACAGTGGCTCTAGTTGGGGATGTATGCCTCCTGCAAGCATAGCAAGGACTCAGATCTCTGGAAGAGCAGACTACCCACCGGAAAAGGGCACAGAGACCTCAAAAGAAACATAGGGAACACAATAGGGAGATAGGAAAGGGAAAACTATACAAAGGGTACATTTTTATACAAAAAACTTGGAGCATCAAACTTGAGTTAGTCTTTGCCTCTGTCGAAAGTTTGGTTTTCATTTCTTTCTTCCTGGGGCACACTGAACATTTTATTTTCATTTATTTCACCAAACACATCAAAAATTTCTACTAGCTTGTCAGGAAGAACAAAATGACCATCTTCATCCTCATAATACATGTAAAAATTTGAAACACTTTCTTCATCCTGCTCATTATGAAGATAAGACTCAGCTTGCTCATGAATACTATCATCAAACTCAAACTGATCTTTATCTACTAATTCATGCATGCCATCAATCTGAAATGCAAAAATCACATACTTTGTTTGATAAAAATCTTCATTCATACCTCAACTATGCATATCCTCAAGTGTAGTTGGTTGGAGTTCAAGAGAGTAATCAAGTTTGTACTCACACATGTCATCATTATCAAATTTTGTAACATTTGAAACATCCACGTGTTCTTCAAACAATGGATTGACAATTCCATGCAATACTCTTTGTTGCACATTATGACAAAACATGGGTTGATCATCATCATAGTCCTCATCATATAAAGTATTAGAAAACACTTTAAACTCACTACCCATCTCAGCTTCATGGAGATTCTCAGCATATGAAGAAAAATCTGAACTATATAAAGATTTACAGTCAATATCACCTACCACGCATATAGTGTCCATAATTGCATCTTCTTCATTATCCTATTTAGGAAAACCATTATAGAAAAACCATGGTTCATTCCTAAACTCTCTAATATATGTTGCAACCTCATTATCCAATGTAGGACCCATTGCCCTAAAATTCCTATTCTACAAATTTGGCCAAAACCTATCCCAAAATCTTTGTTTTACCCCTGCCGAGCACCATGAAAAGTTTTATGGGTTTGTCAGCTTTCCTCTGGTCTCTACAAATTATCTAAACTCTTGGTTTGCAAGAAAAAAAAAATTCATAAAAGTAGTCATTGAGGTAAAAAGGCCATTTAATATGTTATATTTTTACTTTACCCTTTTCGGCGATCACTTAAGTTCCTATTTCCCCCGTGCACTTAATATTTCCTAAGTTTAGCCTTTGATTCTTCCTAAGTCCCGGTGCATTAAAATATTTCGGTGGGCTTCAACATCGACGGTTGTCTAGTGATCTCAAAGAATATTCTGAGGCCTTCAGATCATATGATAGCCGCCGATTTAGAATCAAGTTAATGCATCAGAGTGGGGTCCCAGTTGAGAGAATCGGATGGTCGTGCAGAGAGATTGATGACTCCAAGTTGCTTGTCTGCCGATGGATGCAGTACAGGGATGGGCATACAAACTCAAATTCTGATCAGCCATAATATTGTAGAGATATATTCATGATCAAACTTGGCATTAATTAAGTGTAGCTAGGGTTTGATATTATATTGTAAATCTATAACCCTAGCTAGGTTAGATTTTAGACTCCTGCCTGCATGTAGTGAGGTGTATATATTGTATTTTTGGAGCCTTAGTGCTAAGAGAGTTCACATTTTGTAAAGAAGAAAGTCTCTTTCTTAGAAGGCTATCTGTGGCAATTTTTTTCCCTATGGTTTTCTACATTCTGTAATCTCCCATTGATGATTAAAATATTGCAGAGGTATTTTGTGACAGTCCTTCATGTCCCTATGCTTCCTTGTTTGCATCATCTCTTATTGGATTGAAGTTTATGTATGTTATCAGTGAAAATTTAGGGTTCCTAGTCCCTCTCACTTTTTGTGATTATGTTTGATCTGATTTAGATGTTTTGTGGATATACTTAAACCCTTAACAGTCTTGTCTCAATCTTACACCAAGTTGCAGAAGAGAATGTTTGTTTGTAGGTCATAGGTTGAGTCTTTTGTTCAGACCCTCTTATGAAATACTTATGCAAGCCTATTCAGTGAGTTGTGACTTATTAGACCTAAGTCTTCCATTGATTTCATTCCTCTATACTGAGATCCAAACCTTAATTTTGGTGTATCACCCAGTAGGTAGTTTTCTTTCAATTCATTTCCCTTTCAAGGATTTTGTCTATCCCTTTCCCTCAAAAGATTTACTTTTCCTATCAAGAAGAAAATTAGGGTGATTATCCAAGAGGAACCAGGCTAGAACTTGGAGGTTTCATCTTAGTTAGCATAGGTCCCACAACCTGGAGATGATTTCCAAGTTATACTGAGTTATCAAGACCAAGAGAGCTTGAGCTAAGGGTTCAAACTTAGTGTATAACATTTCTGGCATGCCCGGTGGGACCAAGAAGTCATAGTTTTCATAATTCTTGCTAGTTTTGATATGCTACCAGTAGGTTGCAGACCTTTGAGAGGTCATTGTTTTGCATATCTAGCAACTCTAAATTCACATTTACTAGTTGTAAGTAGACTTAGTACCTAAAATGGATTACCATACTTCTTTTCATGAGGACATCCCTTCATTTCATAAAGATCAGCTTTATCAGAGTAGTGGTACTTCTGATTTCATGCAGAACTATCCAGTTGCAGCAACAAAGCAACAAACACCTCATGCTTGCCCCCGACCCACCCAACTTCCAATATTGTGGCAGCATCAATACACATGTCAACAACATCAAGAAGAGATGTTTTCCTTAAAGGAGCATGCTTATCGTGCCCAGATCCAACAACAACAAGTTTTGGCTTAGCAGGATCAAGGATATAGGAGGTATCTGGCAGAGCAATACAAGAGAAATGAGGCCAAGCTTGTTGAAGGGTTGGAAGCACAAAAGAAGTTTTATCAAGAGGTGTTGGAAACACAAAAATGGAATATGCGAACACAAGCAAAGGAGCAGTTTGATGCTAGATGGAAGTAGTGTGAAGAAATCATGGTAGCACAGCAAAAAGGTCAAGCAGCCCTTGCAAGTAATCTAGCAACGCTAAACAAAGTTTACAAGGAAAATTTGATTAAGGTTAGTGCTGCTATAGCTAAAAAGGAGGAAGATTTTCAAAGGACATTAGCAGCTTAGAGGGATGCTTATGAAGAATTAGAAGTCCATAAGAATAATTGTGAAAAGGTGGTTCAAGACCAAAGCGTTTTTATAGAGGCCATGTTTGATAGAGGCAATGAATTTCAGATTGAGAAAGAAAAGGAGTTGAGGGCTCATGAGGATTTTCATGAGAGAGAGTTGTGGGATCTCAAGAAAAATATAAGATTCCTGGCTTCTACAATAGAAATATATAAAAGAAGCTATCAGATGCAGATTGAGAAATGTTTTCAACTCGAAGAAGAAAAGGAGATCATTGAGTAGAAGATTGCTGATCTCAAGGAGTTTCTCTCTGAACAAGTCAAGGCAAATGAGTTCTCAGAAAACCATGATAATTATGTTGATAATGGTATACTCCTCCTACAAGAGAATCTAGAAGAAGAAGAAGAAGAAGAAGATCAATTTTGGGATGAGATGGAACACTTTTGCTTGCATCTTGATGACAAGCCCATACTTCCAGAGAACATCTACAAATTGCAGGAGATAGTCATTTCCAGTCAGCATAAGGAGGAGATCAATCAGACTGAAATAATCTCTCAGGAGCCTGAGTCTATAAAGGAGAGTTCCAGGGCCAACATCTCTCATGGCTTCCCTATCAGGCATTTGGCCAGGATGGAGGTTATTAAAGGAGTACAAATTATGCCAGCATCCCAACATGATATTCCACCAGAAGCTGAGGCTGAGAATGAAACAAATCAGCTTATTGTCCTCATTGACCAAGTAAGTAAGGTCTTATTGCTGCTTGATATTTCTCCTCAGAATGATAGTGTCTACAATCAACTTGACCAAGTGAGTAAAATCAATATCAGTCAAATCCTTGCTGAGCAGGTGATTCTACATATCTCCTATATTTATCTTTTAATAGCTTTCCAGAGACATGTGGATTATTGTAATTTGAGAAGGATGGGAAGTTATTTTTCACAAACAGTAAATGGTTTTGTCTGACTGATGTTATGTACTAGTTAGTTTAGGTTAGGCATGTTTTGTTTCCTTTCCCTATTTTCTAGGTTAGTTATCTCCTACTTTTCAAGAAGTGTCTGTGCACCGATTTTTCCCTTTGGTTCTAGTTTTGTCTCCCTATAGAAATTTTTGTGCTCAGTAGTGACCCCATGCCCAATGAATTGTATCAAGGCCACTGGTCTAATGTCTAGCAGGCTAACATCTAGTAGAAATTGCCAAAATGTTTCCCTAAAATTCCTATTCTATAAATTTAGCCAAAACCTATCCCAAAATCTATGTTTTACCCCTACCGAGCACCTTGTAAAGTTTTATGGGTTTGTCAGCTTCCCTCTGGTCTCTACAAATTATCTAAACCCCTAGTCTGAAGGAAACAAAAAATCATAAAAGTAGCCATTGAGGTAAAAAGGCCCTTTAATATGTTATATTTTTACTTTACCCTTTTCGGTGGTCACGTAAGTTCCTATTTCCCCCATGCGCTTAATATTTCCTAAGTTCAGCCTTTGAATCTTCCTAAGTCCTAGCGCATTAAAATATTTCGGTGGGCTTCTACATTGATGGTCATCTGGTGATCTCAAAGAATATTCTAAGGCCTTCAGATCATATGACAGCTACCGATTTGGAATCAAGTTAATGCGTCAGAGTGGGGTCCTGGTTGAGAGAATCGAATGGTCGTCTCATCTTTGCAAGGGTTTGTGTTAGAGCATGAGGAGATGAGACTGGCCGTCGATCTTTCCTTTTGTTAGAGCTTGGTTGAGGTGGGTCCAAAATGGCTGATATGTTAGGATGCTCGATTCTCATTGGTCCAAACATGCTGATATGGGCATTGACTTTTCAAGGAGGTTTCACAACTATTGTAAGGATGATCTGAGCCGTTCATTTGCTAAGAATGAAAGGATATCAATGACTATGTTTAAAAATGACCGGCTAAGCCATTGTATTTCAAATTCAAATGTGTCTAAGTGGGTGTTTTTCTAGTATTTGATTTGCAAGCTGCGAGCGGTAGGGTAGCTTAGAGAATTGATGTTTGTAGGACATTTTCAGTTGAGGAGG
Source organism: Chamaecyparis obtusa (assembly GCA_027943335.1). Lineage (NCBI taxonomy): Eukaryota > Viridiplantae > Streptophyta > Pinopsida > Cupressales > Cupressaceae > Chamaecyparis > Chamaecyparis obtusa. The sequence goes on from BSBK01012801.1 coordinate 37,126, forward strand.
ATGATGAAGATGTCTAGGTGGCCATCATGGGTCGATTCTTGTCTCAAGAGGGTACCATTTTAGTATTCATGGTGAGACTTTTGCGTAGAGAGATTGATGAGTCCAGGTTGCTTGTCTGGGGGTGGATGTAGTATAGGGATGGGTACACAAACTCTAAGTTTGATCGGCCATAATATTGTAGAGATATATTCATGACCAGACTTGGCACTAATTTAGTGTAGCTAGGGTTTGATATTATATTGTAAATCTATAACCCTAGCTAGGTTAGATTTTAGACTCCTGCATGCATGCACTGAGTTGTATATATTGTATTTTTGGAGCCTTAGTGCTAAGAGAGTTCACATTTTGTAAAGAAGAAAGTCTCTTTCTTAGAAGACTATCTGTGGAAATTTTTTGCCCTCTAGTTTTCTACATTCTATAATCTCCCATTGATGATTAAAATATTGTAGAGGTATTTTGTGACAATCCTTCATGTCCCTATGCTTTCTTGTTTTCATCATCTCTTATTGGATTGAAGTTTATTTATGTTATCAGTGAAAATTTAGGGTTCCTAATCCTTCATGTCCCTATGCTTTCTTGTTTGCATCATCTCTTATTGGATTGAAGTTTATGTATGTTATCAATGAAAATTTAGGGTTCCTAGTCCCTCTCACTTTTTGTGATTATGTGTGTTATTGTGTTTCATCTAATTTAGATGTTTTGTGGGTATACTTCAACCCCTAACAGTCTTGTCTCAATCCTACATCAAGTTGTAGAAGAGAATGTTTGTTTGTAGGTCATAGGTTGAGTCTTTTGTTCAGACCCTCTTATGAAATACTTATGCAAGCCTATTCAGTGAGTTGTGACTTATTAGACCTAAGTCTTCCATTGATTTCATTCCTCTATACTGAGATCCAAACCTTAATTTCAGTGTATCACCTAGTAGGTAGTTTTCTTTCAAGTCATTTCCCTTTCAAGCATTCCTTCTATCCCTTTCCCTCAAAAGATTTACTTTTCCTTTTAAGAACCAAATTAGGGTGATTATCCAAGAGGAAACCACCTAGAACCTGGAGGTTTCATCTTAGTTAGCATAGGTCCCACAACTTGGAGATGATTCCCAAGTTATACTGAGTTATCAAGACCATGACAGCTTGAGCTAAGGGTATAAACTTAGTGTATAACAGGACCATTAGATAACCTTTTACTCAAATTTTCATGTTCATCCTCACTAATATCACATTGAATTACCATTTCTTTATCTTCATACTTTGAGGACAAATCACTCTCAACATCTTCATATTCAAACTGATTTGTACAATGCAAAAATTGAGATGCATTCTCACTTTCAGATTCAGAAAAAGAGTTCATACCTTCACTGTCAAAGGAGTGTTTACTTCCATCAATACTTTCTTCTTCCCATGTTGCATCTGACTCATATGAAGACACCTCTACATCATTGCCTTCATCATCCTCATTTGAAAAACCACCTTCAACACTATGTTCCTCTAGCTGTGACTGACATGTCTGTGAATCACATTCCTCATCTTGTGCAACAACCTCAAACTCATCATTAAAGAAATAATTTTTAGCCTCTTCATTTGTATAATACTGAGGTATAGAAGTATCAACCTCATGTCTAGTAACATTACCAAAATCATGCTCATAATCAAAATTACAAAAATTGATTACAGTAGCTAGTTCACAATTCAAAACACCATCACACTGCTCGATTCTATCAAGGTTAGGAATATATCTTACACACTGTAACATCTTGAACACATGCCTCATTAGTAGCAAAAGACTCAACAACATTTATACTCATATTCTGAATTGACATTTTAACTTGATTACAAACTACAACAGAGGTGTTGATACACTGATTTGGAATTGTGGTATCAACACTACATTTTTTTTTTTTTCATATTCATTATACCAGCATACATTCATAGCAAAATGACCTTTGGTCAATCCATACTTCAAATTTTTTTCAATATCCATTGTAGTTAAAAATGCCTGATATAATGACTTAGGTTCTTTATCCCTCAACAAGTAATTCATTTTTTTATCAAATGTATTGAAGTAGACATTCACACACACTTGATCATTGGGTCCATAACTCTCAGGGATTTCATTCAATACTCTTGCAAATCTGATATTGAATTGAGGGACAAGTTCATCACTCTCAATATGAGTCTTTAAAAACTTATCATAAGAATCAAATATGCGGTTGTCCTGGGATAGATAAGGAGTCCTACATAGACATGGTAACATTCACCTTATTCATGCTATCCACAATGTTGAAAGGTGGCGTAGCATGTATCTTTTGTTGCATCTTTGGCATGACAGGCTCCATCTCTTTGAGAGTTTGATCTTCTTTACTTGTAATGGCAGGAGCTTTCTTGGGTATGGTAGGAGTAGCTTGTTGCACTGGCTCTACAGATGTAGTAGCTTGGGTAACAGAGTCAGCTCTTTCCATATCTTGAGCTCTTCTTTTTTTCTCTTGTATAGGTGACAAAAGTAGCTTCATCATTGACTCCATTTAAGTCTGGTTGCTCCCAATTAAAAAGAGCAGTCTCATGCTCTTGTGATTCTTGTTGAGGCACTGATCTACTAGAAGAAGCCTCTGGTTGAGCTTGTGAGGCATTTCAAACCATTAGAGCTTGGTTCATCCATCCATTTGAACATGTAGCCTGATTATGAGGTTGATTGCAAGGAAAACACCATTCATTTTCCATGGCCATATTGTTTTGACTAGGCACCATGTCTCTAACAGGATTTGTAGAATTTAGAGGTGCAGGGTTATATGGTTTGAATGACCTTTGATTGAAATTTTTCCTTTGTCCTTGGTAGCCCCCTTGGTATGGTAGCTTGTTTTGTTGATGAGGCTGTCCCTGATTTTGATATTGCTGATTAGGACTTTGGCCTTGTGACTGAAATGGTGGTCTGATTCCTCGACCTTGCTTCTTCAAATTTGTGACCTCCTTAGTCAAGGTCTGTAGCAAGTTTGTCATTTCTTGCATACTAGTCTGCTGACTATTCTTTATTTCTTGTAACTCTTGAGAGAAAATTTCCCTAGCATGTTCGTGACCACTAGTACTAGATTGAGGTGCTACTATGGTAGGAATAGGGGTAAATGAGGGTACTTGTGCAGGTGCAATAGGCCGAAGACTAGGGAATATGGGCATAGGAGGTCTTCTAGCTATCATGCCTGCTTGAATCAGACAATTTTTGGCCTTGACAGCTATGTCAAAGGCTTGAGGTAAAGAATTACCACCCATAGACTGGATCATGATAGATATTTGACCATTCAGACTTTGTAAATAATAAAGGAAGGCATGGTCAGCTGATGGTCTGATTGAGACTGGAATTCTATTCCATGTTTTAAGGAATTTACTATTGTAATCTGTCATTTGTTCTTGAGGGTCTCTCTTAATGGTCATTAACTGCTCAACTAGAGATAAATTATCTAATTTATCCTCAAAGTGTTTACTTAAAGCATCTCCTAATTCATCCCATGAAGTAATAGAACCAACAGTTAAAGTTCTAAACCATTCTAGAGCCTTACCTTTTAGAGAGGCTACTAATAATTTGGTGGCCACATCTTCTTGAGTAATGTTGTGTATGCTGCAGATGGTGGTCACATCTCTAATGTGCTCAAAGGCTGTAGTCTGTCCTTCACCTATGAAATCAGGTATACTCTTCAATGCCACCAAGGGCACATCATGATGTACTACAAAATTTAATGGGCTACCTTGATTGAAAGGTGCAAAGGAAAATGGTCTAGCCATTGTAGGAGCTGGAATCAGAAGATTAACAACTATATGAGCTGTGTCTGTTGGATTTGAATCTTCTTCTAGATCTCTGGTTAGAGATCTACCTCTTCTTCTGGAATGTGAGGGTGAAGGCCTCCTTTCTGATGTATTAGGAGGTGTAGACTAAACTCTCCTTGTAGGGTATGTCCTTTGAGTTGTCCTACCTTTGTGACTTCTTCTTGAGGGAAACTCTAAAAATTTTGTGGGCTTTGAGCTTCTAGTCTCAATCTTTCTCATAAACCTTAAACAAAGTTGGCCTGAATCTTTGAAACCAGTGGAGGCACTAAATATACTTGGTAAAACAACCTCTAAAGGTTTGTATTATGCAATATGCATATCAGAGATGACATAACTTCAATAAATGAACTTCTTTTACTGTCCCACCGGGCATGCTAGAAAATGTTATACATTAAGTTTGCACCCTTAACTCAAGCTCTCATAGTCTTGATAACTCAGTATAACTTGGGAATCATCTCCAGGTTGCGGGACCTATGCTAACTGAGATGAAACCTCCAGATTCTAGGCTAGTTCCTCTTGGATTATCACCTTAATTTTCTCTTAACAGGAAAGTAAATCTTGAGGGGAAAAGGGATAGAAGGAATGCTTGAAATGGAAATAACATAAAAGCAAACTACCTACTAGGTGATGCACCGAAATTAGGGTTTGGATCTCAGTATAGAGGAATGAAACTAGTGAAAGACTTAGGTCTAATAGATCACAACTTACTAAATAGGCTTGCATAAGTGTTTCATAAGGGGGCCTGAACATAAGACATAACCTATGACCTACAAGCAGACATTCTTTTCAGCAAAAGGGTACAAGAATGAGATAGAATGACAAGGGGCTGAGGAATACCCACAAACTCATTTAAATCAGATCATATAGAGTAGTACACATATAAGCTAAAAGTAAGAGGGATCAAGAACCCTAAAAATTGCTAAAAGCATTCATAAACCTCAATCCAATAAGAGATAATGCAAACAAGGAAGCACAAGGACATGAAGGATTGTCACAAACTACCTCTGCAATATTTTTATTATCAATGAAAGATTCACAACTGTATAAGCCAGAGGGTAGAGAAAATACCACAGATGACCCTTAAGAAAAGGTGAAATTCTTCTACAATTGTCCAACTATGAGCTCAAAAGCTCTCAAAAAACATAAATACATACTCCAACTGAACGCAAGTAGGAGTCAAAATCTAACTAGGGTTATAGATTTTACATGAAATAAACCAACCCTAATCAAGACAAGACTGTTCATAAATATCAATCTGCAAAATCATGGCTGATCAGCCTCAAGTTTGCGTGCCCAGCTCTGTACTGAAATCAACTTGCAGGCAAACAACCTGGATTCAACCAACTTCCCTGCAATATTAGTCTTGCCATGAATGCTAACTGGTACCTTTCCAAGGACAAGAAATGACTCACGACAGCCGCCCAAACTTCCTCATCATCTTCTTTCAACTAAAAATGTCCTAGAGACATAAGTTCTTTGAGCTACCCCACCGTTGTATTCCACTGAATTGAAAGCTGGTGAAAACCCTCCTGGAAATATTTAAATTTGAGTAATTAATGGCTAGCAGCAAATTTTAAAACATAGTCATCGATGAGAACACTTCCCAGCAGACAAATAGCTGCGATGTGCTTTGAAAATCACTTAAAACCCCTCCTGACAAGTCAAAACCACTGTGGAAGTCAACGGCCAATGAGAAATGAGCAAACTAACATGTCAACATATCTAGACTGACCTCGAGCCTTCCTCCTTTTAAGTCATTCAGTGACTACGCGACTGAAGACTTCCTCTAATTCTCAAAGTCCTTTAGCCAACTTAGGTCTGGTTAAGCAATTCAGCAAACAAGGGTATTGTTGAATCTCTAAGTCTTTCCTTGACCCCTTGTTATATCTTGTGAACACAAGAAACCTCTATTTGCTAAGTCATTGAAAATCCCTTCAACCACTTATGATAATTTTGACTTATATTTGGTGAACTGGCGACTGAAGACAATTGCTAGGTCACTGAGAATTTTAGAGCCTTGCTAACTTATCTCCTGATTCAGTGAACACACATATCTGCACATTCGCCAGATTATTCAAAGCACTACTAACTTATCACATGAATACACAACCAAAGGGATTTTAGCGGAGCCACCAAATATTTGTTAACCTCGGTTCCACCTCCATGTGTCAATCTTTTATTCACTCTGACCACTTTGTTAGCAACACCTTGGCAAGCCTTCTGAGAATGGACCCACCTAACGACCTGCCTTATCACCAATTTTAGGAGAGAAATGTGCACATGTTTTATAAAAGATTGAAATGGCCCAGAAAAGGTAAAAATCAATGGCTAGCGTTTGATCACATGGGCAAGGAATATTCCTTGCGATGATACGATGACCGTTAGATCTTCAGGAAAGACAACACACTAGGCCCGCTCTGACAAAGCTGAACAAGTCATTACCTCTGGCCAATGAGATGCTTCCATGTAGGACACCATGGCAATGGACCCACTTGACTTTGAAGCACCATAGATTTGGAAGATCTAACGGTTGTCACGATTTCACATGCCTCTGACACATCTTTTGTGAAAACACGATGACCATCAGATCTCAAAGCTTGGGACCCCACACAAAAGACCACCGGAGAATACTTAGTGATTATGCGACTAAGGAAGGGCTAGCTATTTCACTAGGTCGCGGGATGTCTAGACTTAACCACTGAACATTTGGCAACTAAGAGAACCAATGTAGTCACTGAATCATTGAACCAGAGAGATAACCACCAGAGAACTTAGAGAACTAGTGACCAAAAGGAAACTAAAGTGCACATGGGTTTGAAAACTTAAGTGGCTGAAAAAAGTAATGATGAAATAGAAATTGGCTAGGGTTTGCAAGGTTTTTTTAGCACAACGGCTACTTTTTTCAAATTTTGAGACTTCAGACCAGCGAATGAAACAAATTGTAGTGACCAGAGGACAAAACCTAACCCCATGGAATTTTTAGGGAAGCTCGAAAAGGATAAAATAGAGACCCCTAGAATGGACTTCGGCCAAATTTGAATGCAACATAAAAAATTGGGTAACAATTACTACATGAAAAAAATTACGGGTATCTTTCCTTCAAACTTACCTTTACCTCTCTTTTCTCTTCTTGCGATTAGGGCCACAATCTCATCTAACTTATTTTCTTCTTCCTGTATCTTTTCCCATTCATCAACATACTCACCAAGCTCTTCTCAAAAATCATTTCTACTATTGCTCTCTAGGCTTGTTAAAGTCCTTTTGTCATTATGCATAGTTGCCTTAAATTCTGACTCGGGATTAGGTAATGAATCTCGAAGCTTTGCAGCCTCAAAGGTAGTTAATTTAGAAATCAACATCTCTCTATTAAAGTTCACAGTCAAAGGTATGATCTCCTCTATCACTTACACTTTAGTCTTATAGAGAGGTGTAAAAGATCTAACAATATTTGTAATCAGTTCTTCTTCATTGTATGTGCCTCATAAATTTTTAATGCCAATAACAACCTTTGTAACCCTATGTACATATGCTCTAAAATTTTCATCATCTCTCATTCTCAAAGTCTCCAGTTTTGTCTTCCAATTCTATAACTTTACTTGTTTAGAAAACTTGTCTCCTTCATATAGTTCTTCCAATCTCACCCAAATTTTGGGTGTTAAATCTAATTCCTTAACCTAATTAAATTCACCATCAAAAAGAACACTAATAAATTCTTCCCTTGCAACCATGTTGCAAGATAACAACTTCTTCTCCTCATTAGTTGCACTGTCCAATTCATCTTCAGGCTTGATCTTGTCTTCGTTCTTTATTATCATCCAATACTCAATACCCAAATACAATAGATGTTTTCTCATCTTGTTCTTCTAAGTGTCAAAATAATCAAGATCAATCTTTGGAATTTCCTTCCTATAGAATGCCATCTCCAAGATCAGCTCAAGTTGTTAAGCTTTCTCTCCCAGGACTAGATGCTTTGATACCAATTGTTAGGAATAATAATTTACCAACACAACTAAGGGGGGAGGGAGGGGTGAATCAGTTGTGAGACAAAATATTACACGTTAATATTTATAAACCAAAACACATAATCAAAATATCAATAAAATGAATGCAACACAATAACATAATATATTTTTATCGAGAAAATCCTATTAAAGGTAAAACCTCGGTAGGAATTAGTACCCACAAATGATGTATTGAAAGTATAGTATCCCTACTAAAATATTTTCCTTGTTAGGAGCTTATTAATTCATACAATACATAGTCCTATTAAAGGATAGACCCTTATAGGATTCAAGAGAAAGAAATGGTAGGCTCACTTCCCAGGCACACTACCTACATAAGGTTAAATCCACCTTTAGGACTCACTATCTGAAATATAATTGTATAGAAGATACACAATCCAATGAATTGTTTGCTAGCAACCATATTTTCTTGATCAGTTCCAAAGGAGCTCCTCAATCACAACCTATTATCTACATCCAATAGACTTCATAAATACAAGCTCGGAACTTCCACACACCTCTTTATTCTCCAAAAATAAGTCTTCTTTATACCCTATTATAATAATCAATTAGGTCAACCAATTAAGACTTCCCCAATGAACAAATAATTAAATAGACCCTTTCTAAGAGACACATGGTACTCCAAACAAGTATACAATAGTTATAATATATCAAATACACTCTACGATCCAAAATCCATGCTTTCCATCTTCACAACACGTTACACATCTCTATTCAATTCTAAATAGGTATTTGAAAGACTACACACTTCAGCTAATGTCACCACGAATACAAAAACTTCATAATCGCAAATAATATTATTCAATATGTATTATATTATTCCTTAATCTTGTAGGTCACAAATCATGCTCGCATAAGAGTTATCTCAGAAATATAGAGACTAACTTTGTCACTGTCCACTATCATAGTGGAGTAACTAGTCTCAAGAATAAAACAACTTTAAGTCACTCCATCTTCAATATTAAGCAAATTGACCTTATACATAAGGTAATCACTCATCCCTTTACATATTCTTATCTTCACATGCTCTAACAAAATTGTATAGTATCCATACACGTATGTCAATCATCCATATATCACTGTTAATCAGTCTATCTAACTTCATCTCAAACATATGTTAACAACAATGAAAAACAATCAGAGTCAACACATATTACAAAACCAATTCCAACAGCTTTGCGCAGGAAAGAATTGCAAAGAGATAAACATGAAGAAGGTGAAATGAAGATCACTTGGTGGAAACTAATGAATGCAAATTTGAAGGATAAATTAATACACCAGGACTATGAATTGGTATTGTTCAAGAGTTTGCAAAACCATAAGAAGAAGGATCCAAGTGTGAAGGATTACACTGAAGAATTTTACAAGGTAACCATTAGATCTAGTTATAGAGATATTTCCAAGGAGAAGGTGGTGAGTTATGTAAATGGTTTGAGGTTTAATATTCAAAGATGAGTTGAGTATACTAAAAATTGGATCAATTGAGGAGGCTTATTAGTATTCCCTAAGGGCAGAAGAGAAGTTGAAAAGGTAATAGAAAATTAACTATAGAGGAGGGGATACAAAATATTTTGGTAGTGATAAGGAAAAACAAGAAGCTGAGATAGAAGCTAGAAACCAATTGCACCAACGAGAGGTAATAGTTGTAAGGAGTTTATGGGTATTTACTTTACATTTTTCTTGAAAGGTCATAGGGATTTTAAAAGTAAGTAAGATAAGAGAGTTTCTTGTGTGAATGAATAAATTAGACCAAATTTTGGTGATTCAAAAAATGCTCTTGAAAATGGTGAAGCTCTTGTACTCCAAAGAGTGATGATGAATAAGGAGGCAACAACTTGTCAGAGGAAAAGTTTGATTAGAACTAGATATATGGATGGAGGCAAGTATTGTAAGGTGATAGTGGATGGTGGTAGCACTGAAAGCTTGGTTCTAGAGGATATGGTGCATAGTGGATACAAGTGCATGTCATGTTTCACTTTGTAGAACTTGGCAGTATGACAGAGAGGTTTTTCATAGCTATAAAAGTAATGTAACTACCATTAGCAAGGCTGGTAAGAGATGTAGATTACTTCCTTTGATTGATGAAGGAAAAGCAGGTGATGAATCTGAGTCTCTATAGAAAATTAAGAATAGATCAGAGCGATGAGTCTAAGATTGGATCTGATGGAAGGTTTGATCTAGGTCATTTTCAATACTTGGTTGATGGTAGAAGGAAGACAGTATAGGTTGCAGTTGAAGAGGGTTTGTGGATGAAGAACAAGTATGGGATCACTATCCCTTTCTCATTCATAGTTTCAAGAGACTCTCTGATCAAAATATCTTTTCATACCCCAAGTATTTGAAGAAGGCTCACATCTTGGGTCCTTGGTAATCTTGCATCATCCAAAAATACTTTATTTGTTGGTCAAACTTTGTTACTAATTTTGTATTTTTTTTGTTCCTAGTCACCGAATGGGTGATTTTCATTTTGGTTGATTTATTTGCATCTTTGGTAGCCAAAATCATGATATGATGTTTGTGGGATCATTTGGAGGCATTTTCTACGATCACAACTCATTTAGAATTTTTGCACATAAGTTATGATGGATTATATGACTGCGACTAAGATGCATTTTCTTGCTCTAGAATTTTTTTTCTAGGATTTTGTGATCCTTTGATCTATGAAGATCCTGGACTATTGTGATGGAACAATTTTGTTCCTTGGTGTTCGACGATGTCATGTTTTTGATCACAGTTCTTTGGGATGTACAGCTTGGGAGATCAAGATTGATCTTTGTTGATCGAGAATATAGCAGAGATTTTTCTCTGATTGGTGATCATTTTGATCTAGCGTATGACGTAATGTATAGTTGTTAAATTGGAACTTATGTGGACCTATATTTAGGATCACACATCCTTATGTTCCCATTTTTATCGGTGTTTCATATTTTGGGTCCATTCCTATTTTGTGTGCTTCTTCTAATGGTCAGATTGGTGAGATCTTATTTGAGATGGAGATCCTTGAGTTGTGGTCATGTTTGGTACATTGAACTTGAGGTTCTTGAGTGTGTGGCCAACTTCGTTGTATGGGCACACATTATGTTTTATTAATTAGAGTTTTTTTTAAGGATTTGGGTCCCGACCTATCCTTGTTTTAGCTATTTCTCTTATTCTTGGGGTATTGTGATTGAATAAGATGAAATGTGGCTTGCGATCTAGTATTGAAGCTACCTAGTAGTTCTTGTTTAGTGGGAGGAAAGGTAGTTGTTGGGGAATAATAGCTGAGACATATTAAGAGATAGATATGAGCCTTATTTTTTCCTTATATAGGATGAAACTGGGAAGGCCTTAAAACCCAACATGTTATATGTAATTATATTTTTTCAGATAATAAAAGAGTTGTTATTTCTCTACACCTTATTATGTTTCTTATTGTTTTTCCATTGTGTTGGCTCTTGCTGCATAACTGGACATCTCCTATGGGGATTCTCCGGTCTTGGCTACATCAGAATCCCTAGAAGAATCCAAAATTCCATCACCACGGACTCCACAAAATTCTACAATATTTTTGCATACATTTCTCACTCCTCTGGAATCCAAATTTCCACCTTCTCCCATCATCATCAAAGTTATTTTTTATTTTACTAATGTTGTTGATCATAATGCCTCAAGAACTTGTTATTAACTTATTAAAAAAACACTAATAATAAATTTAAATCTATTATTAATGACAAGAATACATAATGTAACAAAAGAACAACCACCATCCATTGAGTTATACGAAGACCATGACAAGTGAAATATGATTCAAAAATGCAATGTAAATTAGACCATCCATCCTATATACCTATTCACTGAAATGAGTATGTCATCTTGTATACATAAGGAAAGACTAGTTGCCAATGGCTTCACATAGAAGTATGGCATTAATTATAAAGATAAATTTGCAATATTAGAAAGGAAAGAGACTATTAGAATGATGATTTCATTATCATCTCAAAAGGATTGAATCATACATCATATGTATGTGAAAAGTGCCTTCTTGAATGGGTAGTTCTAAGAATAAGTATATGCAGAACAACCACAAGATTTTGATGTGGAAGGAAAAGAGGATCATGTCTAAGAGTTGAAGAAGGATTTATATGGCCTCAAGTAAGCACCAAGAGTGTGTTCATGCAAATATTTGTGTATACTTTGAGGAGAATAGATTCAAGAGAAGTAAGAGTGAACCTACCCTTTACTACAAGAAGGTAAGTAATGATATTCTTATCGTAAGTTTGTATGTTGATGGTCTATTATATATGGGTAGTAGTTATAAAATGGAAGATGAATTAAAAGTTTCTATAATGGATGAATTTAAGATGAGAGATCTAGGTCTCATGAAATATTTTCTTGGAATGGAGGTTTATCAGTGTAAAGATTAAAATTTTTATCTGTCAAACAAATTATGCAAAGGATACATTGATGAAATTTGGTATGGATAATTGTAATCTATCCTCCACTCTAAGTGCTCATGGAGTTGTGTTGTGTAGAGATGATAATTTTGAAATTTTTAATGACACTTATTATAGAAGTATTATTGGGAATTTAATGTTTCTAACCCACACAAAGCTTAATCTTTCATAAATTCAATATCACTTGTTTCAGGATACATGAAAAATCCATCATAAATACACATGAATCAAACCAAGAGAATATTGAGAGATATATGAATGGACGTCACAAAAAAGAAAAGCATTATTTCTCTCTCACCCATGAAAATATAATATGTAGCAATCACTTAAGTAGGTACACAAGCTCTTTGACTTCAAAATATTTTAGAAGAAATTGGAGAGAAACAAGTTCAGCCTATAGTGTTGTTTTGTGAGAATGTGACTGCAATCATCTTAGCCAAGAATATAGTTCATCATAGTAGAAATAAAAATTTTGATCTAAAAAAATATTTCATTTGTTACTTAGTTCAAAAGAAGGAAATCGAGTTGAAACATATCAATACCCATAATCATCTTATAAATATCTTTACCAGAGATGATGGAAAGGTTAAGTTTTTGGTACTTCAAGATCAAATCATGAGTCCTCTCTGCATTAAGGAGTCCATATTTAATTGATGCTTTAATTGCCAAACACAATTCCACTTCAAGTCAACTCAGACATGAACTCCTACTACAAAATCCACAATGGCATCTTCAATTTGGATAGCTAGTTATTGTCTAGATTGCATTAGAAGTTAAATGTTTTTTAACAGTTAGTTTTAGCATTCATCATCGATGCATGAGAATAGATTAGTTCTTATTTAGTTTCCACTGTAATACTCATGAAATAATCTATAGCTTCAATAGTGCAAACTATTGTTAATAGTAGCGAATTCATAGAATTTTGTCTATGTAATTGTTTAGACTATAGTTTGTTTATGTATTTATCTATAATAAGTTTTTCAAAACAATCACTCCTATATTCTATGAAATAATTCATTTCTTGCATGCACTATTTTTAGGTCTACAGCCCCTTTCTTCACATGTTACGAATAGAATTTTTCAGAGACTTCTCTTTCTATATATGACAAAATGCTCCGCATTTTCTACACAATCTATAATAAAACCAAGATCTTCTATTAATAAAAAATAAAATATAGCATCCTCTATCTCTTGGATTAAAAGTTTTTGATTTATTTTTAGAACTTCCTTGAATATTTATAGTAGTCTAATTTGAGTTGGAGAGATTGTTTTTATTCTTTGTTTTTACTTCTCTTCTTGATGTTGTTGTTAGAATTCAATAGTGGGAATGTGGTACTTTATTGTGACCATTACTTTTTTAGTTGATATTTATTATTATAATCTTAAATTAATTAGATTCAAAATGTTATAGGTGGAGATGGTCAAAAGCCTATGATTTCATTTGAAGAATCATCATAAACCTAAAACTTATATAATCTAATTTAGATGAATACGGGCCTCAGAATGATCTAGTAATCATAGGATTTGTTCAGATCCTATTTTGTATAACACATGCATCCCATAAACCTCATAGAATTCTATTATGCTTCCTTCAAAAAAGTATATAAGAAACCAAAAATTTGTGCATGGTATATACATTCCCAACTACTTAATGTTATATATTTCCTTTGCATGTTCCAACTAGCTATGGGTATCCAAGCAAACTAGGTAAAGGACAAATGTTTTAATCTTTATCCTGGATGTTGCAATTTCTAATTCATCTTGTCAAATTATTTACTTCACATTTTTCTATTAGCTCGAAAGAAGTGATCAATGCTTTGAACTTTTTATCTAAATAGGTATAATTAAGAAGAAGAAAAACTTCAAACAACAACTGTGTACCATTTCTAATTCATCTTATCAAATTATTTACTTCACATTTTTCTATTAGTTCGAAAGAAGTGATTTATGCTTTGAACTTTTTATATAAATAGGTATAATTAAGAAGAAGAAAAACTTCAAACAGCAACTATGTACCTTTTATACACATTTGGATTATGTGGGTGGGATTATTTGTTAAATAAAATAGTCAAATAGAAACTACAAATTGCTTATCCCCTGTATTTGATTTTAAATTTATGAACACTTATTATACTTGTGGTTGTCTTTCTTGACATATGCTTTGGTTATATCATGTTTAGATTCATCTTAATAAGGGATAACTTTGATCTTTGACATACCTTCAATCATGTTGTGAAGTCATATATGACATCAAGTTCAAGATATACATATGATATTATGTTCGACATTAAGTTTAAATATCTAATTTTTTAAAGCATTTTCCCACTTCTTAAATCTTTGGATTTACAATTTTTCTTTGTCAAACCACAAATTCATATGCCCTTCATATTGATTGAGTAGATTATGTCTACACTTGATACATATCTCATGTCTTTTGACTCACCTGCCCTTAGAATATAAATCTATTATTATCTATAATTAATGATCTTAAATAATTCCATTATATGCAAAAATCAAACATAATAATTCAATGGAACAATGGCTCCCGTTGATTTCTATCATTATTCTAGTTATGCACCAAATATTATATCAAATTTAATATTATAATGAATTGTACACTTCTAAGATATTTATTGGCTTGGATAAACTCCTATGATACACAAATTAATTTCTAGCCATGTTATCGAACTCATGTCAGACCATTATATTATTGTCCTATTTTACATTTCTATCTTTATACTAAACACATATAATATGATGTACTTATTGAGATATTGTGTACATATTAGTGTTAAAGAAAGTCACACCAAAGTTATGTACTTCAAATGCCTAGTAGCTTATATTAACTTTGTAGATTAAATTTGGTGTAATATATATGACACTTCAAAAAATTATATACATAAAGCTCTAATATGTTCCTCTTTCAAAAGGGGTTTCATGTTTACTTTGCAGTAAAGCTTGCATAACAAATACTGTGTCTATGTGTGCATTTTAAATACATATATTTATTTCAATTCTTATCTTCTATATGTGACTTATGACCATCCACTTATTCCATTGATACAACATATATGTGATAATATAAGTACCATGTATTATTTTTAATTAAGATTAATATATTTATGTACCATTATTAACACAACAACTCAAATAAAATTTGTGGTCCTAATCTTTTTTATAATACACACTTGAGTAGTTTTCTCTTGTCTTAGTATGACAAGTCAAATATATCTTGTGCAAAATTATAGAATTGAACTATGAAATGCTTCTCACATGTGGTTTTAAATGGGGTATATGATAATAGATCTTGGAATCCCTTTATAATTTTCTTCATCAATATGATTATATATGTTTTCAAGTCTAGAATAATGTCCTAGAACACGTCAGTGGTTTTATTTACTTGAACAAGCCTTTTATACATTGTCTTGATGTATTTTATCACTTGAACAATGTACAAAAATAAAAAATTACATGATTTACTATAAACATTGCATCTAAGTGTATAATGAAAAATAATATACTCACTTACATGCATCTTTTGAATTGAGATTTCAAGTTTGGTCTAGCCTACAAAACTATTTCTCTATTGAAATGAGCTTCTATTTAAAAGAATCTAAGATTTAATAAGTTGTCCCCATAAAGTATTGTATTTGTAGAGCAAGATTAAATAGTCAAGTAGAAAAGAAAGAGACAGTGCATGTTTTTATTGTCAGAAAAATGCACACAAGAAAGTTTTGTATAATTTGATACAGTCATCTTCTTAAAGGGAATCTCTAGGATGAATTAAATGTAGGCAACTTTTCTTACATTAGGGGTGAGGATTCACCAGATAGTGAAGTGGTGATTTATGATTCCTATTTTCCTCGTAATCAATTTTTTTTATATTGAGCCTTCTTAATTGAAGGATGGAGGAATTCCCAGCATCTCAAGTTTGCTTCACATTTTGAGATGGTATTCTAGATGAGAAACATTTTTTACTTTTTTGTTTTATACTTTCCTTTCTATCATTTATTTGGTGACAACTTTGGAGTCTAGTGAAGATATACGTATGGATGGTTTATGAGAGAGTTCAAGAGATTATTATTGATAATTATCACCCTTACAAGGCTTGAAATATAATTTTGAGGATTGTTGTCTAGAATAAATCAGTGTTTGTGATTTGTGAGATCACAATTCAAAGCTCAACGATTCAGCTTGGAGCTATATCTTTATGTGGATCATGATCAACTTTCGAGAGATCCATCTGATTTAAAATTTGGTTCTTCAAAAAAATATCTTCTCAAATATATGTATTTATTTATGTAATCAATAATTTTTGTTGTGTAAGCATTAAGAAGGTCCCTTATGCCAGATAAATTTGAAATTTCCAATAACAGTGGATTAAAGAGGGGAATTTTAATATAACAGACGGCTAAATAGCAAGAGTGCGTTATCCTTGGTGTGTGAATGCTTATAATCTTATACGGGTTTTTATTTATTTGCATTTATCGATGTCAAATCTAGTTTCTTTGTACTTTATTTTTATGAGTTAACAATGGATGACTAATGAATACTTCCTTTTTCAAGATGAGACAACTTTTTGAAATCAAGGTTACTCAAAAATCCTGTAAATCGTACGTAATGAACAAAAATAGTTTGGTCTAATGAAACTCATTTTGAAGAATCAGCAGAGTAAGTTGCTATGATGAAACTCATTTTAAATAATCAGCAAAGAAAGAGAAAAATATACTTGAAAAGAAAAATACATACCATACAAACAAAAGAATGAGATCTTTAATCTAAAAATAAAATAAAATGGGCACAACAATACATTCCGTGAGGCTCGACATCTCTATATAGGCTTCCGGAAAATACGACAGTGTAAGAGAACATCAAGTAATCAATCAACAGACACCAATGTACTTAACAGCGATTGTTCCTTTTATAAATCTGTTCAATGTCAAATCCCTGGACTATGGCCTTCTGCAATATGGTTCATGATTGGTGGTCCTCCACTAGCATCATCTTTTGTTTGATTTATAACTACCATATTTTCCTTCGTTGGATGTTAGAGCGTCAACGACTTTATTTGTTTCCACATCCGTATAGCTAGGCCCCTGAACGACTGAGACTGCACGCAAGCTAGGCGTAGGAGCAAGTACAGAGGATATAACTGCACTATTGGCTACTTTCATCAGGCGAGCGTCACTGCAAAGTAAAATAGCACAAGAAAGCCAGGACAAAGAAAGAACAATGACAAGAGTAGTTTTCATTTTCTAGTAAACAGAAGCTACCCAGAAAGAGTATATTAGGAATAGTATCAAGGAAACAATTGAGTGACTCTAAAAGCTCAAGAACATCACAGACTAGTGGTGGATGTATTTCTGTATGCTAAAACACAATATTTATAGGCTTATTCGGCTTGACATTCTCCAGGAAAATTTCATATACTTCAGAAATTCGGTAGGCAAGATTCTTAATCTATAGGAAATCTCTAACTACACTTCATAGGAATAAGAACTCGATGCTTTACAGCATTTGATAATTTTAAAATCCAATCATATTATTATTTTTTATGACAGTATATATAGATTTAAAAAAAAGCCACAGATTCCAAGGCTGGAGTCGTCATAAGCCTGCAACTTCTGAAATATAATTTATGAG
The DNA here is from genome assembly GCA_027943335.1 of Chamaecyparis obtusa. Lineage (NCBI taxonomy): Eukaryota > Viridiplantae > Streptophyta > Pinopsida > Cupressales > Cupressaceae > Chamaecyparis > Chamaecyparis obtusa. The sequence continues at coordinate 55,033 of BSBK01012801.1, forward strand.
AATTGAGAGTTGTGAAATAAACACAGGCCTCACAATGATCCGGCAACTATATAGTACTTTTTCAGTTTATGTTTTCAGTAACATGCATTCCTGTTAAAAGAATATATAGAAAACTGGAGAACTGGTTATGGTATATGCTTTCCCAACTATTTTCTGTTATTTATTTTGTCATTGTTTTTCTCATATTTTTATGCGAGTTCCAAAGGAGTGCTATGTACATTGGATACTTTAAAAGAAAGTCTTAATTAACATCCGACAAAGAAATCTACAAAAAGCGACAGGGTACTTGTTGGTGGGCGAAATTCTAACAGAACTTTTCATTTAAGAGTATTCAAGAAAGTTTGCAGTCCATCTTCAATGGAATTTCTTATTTATAATAAGGAACTCTTTTTCTCTCTTCCTTTTTTTTTCCTAAAGGGTCGAAATTGAAAGTTTTATATTAAATAAGATTAAAAATAATATAAAGTTTTCTTAGGGAAACAAAAAAATTGAAGGAGAAAGTGTGGCTACAAAGAGCTGCCAAAACTATTAAGTGAAATCCCAATTTTGCCTAAAACTTGATCTTCAATTAAATCAAACACTAAAACCTGTGAGATCAAGTTTGCAAAATGTAAAAAAAGCAAAAATAAAGTATTATCCTTGTATAATTTATTATACACCATGTCACAACCCATTTGCCCAGTCAAGATTAAGTTCCTTTAATCTTTGATTGTTTAGTTATTTTATTGGGAGTGATTTCGGGAGTGGTAACTCCACCTAGATATGCGCTGATTGGGGAATAGGGTCAGTCAAAAGAAATTGAGAAGTGACATGAAGGTAGAAGTTTGAAAGGAATTAGTTTGGAAGAGTAGAGAAAACAAAATTGTAAACCACCTTGCATTTGAAGGAGCCGATTTTGATTGGAATTTGACTGTCGAGTGTTTGGCTATCCGTAGTAAACTGACCGGCTTTTGGAAATCAATTAAAGAGTGGACTGTGAGTTTGATTGTGCTCACATACGTCGATCCCCATTTCTTGGCATAGTTAATGATAGTTGAAAGAGTCTTTTGCAAGTAGGGTAAATATACATAGTTTACGCAAGAGAGAGAACAACTGGTATGCGCGTGAGTCAAGGAAAGGAGGAGCAGTTAAGAAGCGCGTGAGTGGTAAATTAATGGGGGACTCATCAACTTGGAGAACGTGGGAAAAATCAGGAGAAAATGGCGTGCGGTGTAATTGAATATAGAGGAGAATTTTCAGAATAAATGAGAGAGGGGGGAGGAGGATGCGCATGCGGGAATTGAAGGGAAAATAGAGTAAGAAAGGAAAAGTTTCACAGTAAGGAAGGATTAGAATAGAGAAAAGAAAAATAAACTGAGAGAAGTGTTAGAAGATAACACACACAGGATTTCGGGAATTGTAGCGCACAAATAGAGGAAGAGACAAGAATGGACCCAAATATGTAGTAAAGAAAAGAAGAATCACTAGATAATCTAGAATAGCACAAAAACCAGGTTCTTTTCTCAAATTTGAATTCATGTTTTAAAAGAAGATCAAAAAAATGTGTCGAAACTCTGTTTTTGGTAAACCCTGTAATAGAAAGGATATATATATAATTTTTACTTTTCTATCTTAAGATTATCCTTGTTTAAGAATACGAAGTAAGTAGTTGTCATCTATTATTTTTGTCCTCCTATGAAGTTCTCTGGTATAGGAGTTTTATTATTTTAAAGTGTTGGAATATAGTTAAACTAGTATTAAACCATATTGTTGTTAGTTCGTCAAAACCGTATGAAATAATTTTTTTTCTTGTTCAATCTTTGGATGTATATATAGTAACGATATGTTGAGTTATAGGAAACGGTTCTTAGTTGAAATTCTGACTTGTTGTTTCTTTTGAAAATTGTTATAATGTGTTTGGTATGTTAAAAGTTTTTTTTGATGTCGGTTTACCTTCACATCAAATTTTTGGTTGAAATTAGTAAACATGCTTGCCGATTACATATTGAAGCCGAGACACGATGTAAATCTATTTCCTACAGCTTGGCCAATATTTGTTGATTGTCTATTTAAATCTGTGACATGAACTATGTAAATTTTCTGTAGCTTTTTGGTTTTAAAAAATAAGATTTGTTTTTTCTAAGAGTTAGAGTAGAGAGAAATTGAAATAAACATTGTTTAAAATTAAAATTATCTATTATCTTAGAACCCAGTCACTAGTATAAAGATAGTAAACACAAACAAAACTCTTTTGGCAACCTTCGTATTGGACGTATGGTTAAAACTTAGAAAGACATGCTTAACAAAACTCTTTTGGCAACCTTCGTATTGGACCTATGGTTAAAACTTAGAAAGACATGCTTTCTATTTTGCTTATTTTAAACTGCAATAGGAACTTGATGAACTTCCTGTACAACAACAGAAAGATTTTATAAAATGTGAAATATAATTCTTTCTTTATTATCATGTTTTTCTGAGAATTGGGTCTATAAATACATTCGGTTAAAGCAATGTCGTTTTATTGCTAGAAACTGAGAAATTTTATCATAGAAGATTAATTACTCCTATTTCCTATAAAGAAAGAATAAACTTGGATTATATGTTATTTTTTTTAGTCCTTTTTGTCATTTTAAGAGAAAGATATCACGGGTTGCTTCCTATGCCATTATTGCAAGTTTCTTTTTTTTTAAAATAATATCTTGGTATATCTATGTATGTGAGTGAGAAAGAATTGAGATTTCAATATGTTGATTAAGAAAGAGTTGGTGCTTCTAATTTTATATAACTGATTGATGCATTTGGTTTATCTATATATTGATGGAAATGATTTCTAGGATACGGTTATTTTTTTATTTTTTTTAAACAAGGGGGTAGTGCCACTTAATATATTATATTATTAAAAAAATTAGTTCAAAGGGCTCTCAGATAAAAGAGCCAGAAAGAAAAACTTTGATCCTTGTCCATAAATCCAAAAGGGAGTCTTTCCCCATATATCAATTTTTAGAGAAGAAGAAACCTAAAAGAGCAAACTATACCAAAAACCCACCCGACTAGCCAATGGCTAGATATACAATTTGATGAAAACCTAAGAAGCAAAACTACCCGAGAAGGAACTACAAGGTATTATGCCAATATTACAATAATAGATGAAGCATGTTGAAAATGTTGATCTAAAGTGAAAGACCATGAACTATGCATCTTAAGATAAGTGGTAATGTCAAAAAACATGATACGCCAAAATTCAAAGTTAATTTTCAATAGGAGCCTATGAAGAAAATTATTAGTATTCAGATCAAAACCACGGGCAAGGAAATCAGGAATAGGACGCAGAGGGAGCTCAACCATAAGATGGCCAACATCAAACTCAAGAAGATCTAGTAGAGAAAAAACTGTGGACTAAATATTGTTAACACAAGTTGAGCTCAAATATCTTCCATGAAGATACAACACTGACTTCACATGTCTAAATTTGTCCTCCTCAAGACCCTTTTTGATACTCACATACATAGAAAAAGTAGCATGATTGTTGAAAAAGGCATGGTGGTGAAAAATATTACCAACCAGAGCCACCCCATTCCACAAATCATAATTTCTAAATACTTTCCACTATTTGTTAGCACACAAGAAAGTAGGTGTAACAAATTTATTAGCAAGTACTTCCAAATGAAATTATTGGTTGTGTTTTGACCCAACTTTTGGGCATCACATTTTGGTATCAGAGCGATGTTCAACCTTAGGAACCTTAACCACCACATTTGACATTTGAACTTCTTTGCTTGTGTAGGATGCCAGTAGTTACACGACAGGCCCGTGGACGCGGGCGAGGTCGGGGGAGGGGCCGTAGGCGTGCTCCCTCCGTTCAGGAAGAGGAGATTGAGATTCTAAGAGGGAATCAAGATCCCCCTCCCGAACCACCACCAGATCCCAACCGGGAATTATTGACAGCTTTTCAGACCTTGGCCGGTATTATCCTAGACAGACTACCTCCGTTCGGTCACCAGCAGGATCATGGTTTAGAGAATGAGACTAGAGAACGGAGTAGGAGCCCTTCCAGAAGGGAAGAGGGTCAAGCAGAGTCAGTACATGGTCCAGAGCCACCACCTAGGATTGAGGGTCGCACACCAGCTTCAAGCATAGGAGATGCTATCAGAGAGTTGATGCGCCTTAGTCCACCTACTTTTGAGGGATCTACAGATGGTATGGAGGCAGAGTCATGGCTTCATAGCCTAGGTAGATGTTTTGGGTTGCGTGCCTATGACAGCAATGTCAAGGCCTGCTTTGCTATTCACTTACTGAGAGTTGGAGCCTCTTCATGGTGGGAACATGAGCAGTTTAAGGGACACTTGGACCTTAATACATTGACTTGGGAGACTTTCTTAGAGCTCTTCAAGGCCAGGTACCTAACGGAGCAGTTTCGCCAGAAGCATATTGATGAGTTTCATAGCCTTCAGCAAAGGGGACTTTCAGTGGCCCAGTATGAGGGCAAGTTCATTGATTTACTCCCGTATGTGGAGTACATGAGAGATGAGAAAGTGTAGGTTAACCGGTTTATCAGTGGTTTGAACCACAACATTGCAGGCATGGTACGTATATTACCTCTCGAAGATCTTCGATATACAGTTGACAGGGCTAAGGTAGCCGAAGAGGTTGTTAGAGGATCATCTGATTCTCGGGATCAGTTTCAGTTCAACAATTTCTCATCACAAGGTTCTGGTTTTCAGAGGAACAGATGGAAGAAGAATAATAGGTATTCTTCTGGGTCTTTCCAAACCCCTCAGCAGACACAGCAGGAGCAGCCTCAGCAGCAGGGTCGACAGGACCATAGGCAGAAAGGATCTCAGGGACATCAGGGCAATAAGCCCAAGCAGTCGCAGGGTCAGGGACAGAAGAGGGATCACAGGTCAGACACACCTTATACACCTTCTGTCGGGACTCAGCATTCCTCTAGAGGTGGTTTTACCGGATCTACCAGAGGAGGTGGATCACAGTTCAGCAGGCCACAGGGGACATAGGTATTTGTGCGAGGACCTTGCTACAATTGTGGAGGCATGGGTCATATTGCTAGAGATTGTCCACAGGGCAGCGGACAGAGAGCAGCCAGATCAGAGCCCACTGTGGGGGACTTAGGTAGGTCCCATAGAGTATTTGCAGCGGTGGATAACCGCCAGGCTGAGCACCAAGCCACTGTGATTGAGTCAACAGGTATGATTCGAGGATGCAGTATTTCTATTTTGTTTGACTCAGGAGCCACCGACTCCTTTATATCTCCCTTTATAGTGGAGCGTTGCGGGCTAGTGGCATCTAGGCAGAATGATAGCTGGGAAGTTGAGTTGGCTTCCGGTTCTAGGGTATCAGTCACCTCCTTGGTTAGAGATTGCCAGATTCAGATTGGGGAGTTGACCACTTCCACAGACCTTAGGATTACCCCTTTGGGATCATATGATGTAGTACTTGGCATGGATTGGCTATATGCCAACAGAGCCAAGCTAGATTGCCACCAGAGGAAGATAAAATGTTTGGATGATGACGGCTTTGCTACAGTTATTTCAGGGGTTCAGAGACCAGTATCTCTTCACATGATATCCGCTATGCAACTTAAGCGGTGTATGCGGAAAGGTTGTCAGTTATTTTCTATCTCTATCAATGATAGAGGGGATGAGAACGAGAGTGAGACTTCTCTTGATGACCATCCCATCCTCCAGGAATTCGCAGATGTTTTTCCGTCAGAGTTACCTGGTATGCCTCCTCACAGAGCAGTTGACTTTCACATAGACCTTGTGCCAGGAGCTAAGCCAGTATCTAGAGTGCCCTATAGGATGACCACGAATGAGCTTAATGAGCTCAAGATTCAGCTTGAGGAGTTGCTTGAGAAGGGACACATTCGTCCTAGTGTTTCTCCTTGGGGTGCGCCAGTGATCTTCGTTAAGAAGAAAGATGGGTCACTTAGGTTGTGCATGGATTACCGACAGTTGAACAAGGTTACCATTAAGAATCGGTATCCACTACCTAGAATTGATGACTTGTTTGATCAGTTGCAGGGTGCCCGAGTATTCTCCAAGATAGATCTTAAGTCTGGGTACCATCAATTGTGGATAGTAGACAGTGACATTCATAAGACCACATTTCACACTAGGTACGGCCACTATGAGTTTACAGTGGTACCTTTCGGTCTTACGAATGCCCCAGCTGTGTTCATGAGCCTTATGAATGGTGTATTCCAAACCTTCTTAGATAAGTTTGTTATTATCTTCCTAGATGACATCCTAATTTATTCTAAAGATGAGAAGGAGCACGAAGAGCACCTGAGATAGGTTTTGCAGTGTTTGAGAGATAATCAGTTGTTTGGCAGCTTGTTGAAGTGTTCTTTCTTCAGAAGAGAGGTTAAGTATTTGGGGCATGTCATATCTGGTGATGGGATCTCAGTAGACCCATCAAAGATTGAGGCCATTATGAATTGGCCAGCACCTACCACAGTGACTGAGGTCAGAAGTTTCATGGGACTTGCCGGTTATTATAGACATTTCGTTGAAGGATTTTCTAGAGTGGCACATCCTATCACTTCCCTTCAGTGAAAGGGGAAGAAGTTCGAGTGGACAGAGAAGTGTGAGAGGGCTTTTCAGGAGCTCAAGCGAGCACTCACTAGTGCACCGATTCTTGCAGTGCCAGATCCTTCAGCAAAATTTGTGGTGTGCACAGATGCTTCACTTGATGGATTAGGGGCAGTCCTGATGCAAGAAGGGCGAGCCATTGCTTACGAGTCTAGGAAGCTTAAGACTCATGAGCTCAATTATCCCATGCATGATTTAGAGCTTGCAGCAGTGGTACATGCCTTAGTATGATGGCGTCACTTCCTCTTAGGTCAGCGTTTTGAACTTCATTCAGACCATCAGAGTCTTCAGTATATATTCACCCAGCCGAACCTTAATGCTCAGCAAAGGCGATGGATGGAGTTCTTGTGTGAGTATGACTTTGATGTCCACTACATCAAGGGGAAGGAGAACGTGGTTGCAGATGCCTTGAGCAGGAGACAACATGATATCTATTCTATGACTGCAGGCACAGATTTGAGAGGTCGAATCCTCCATCATCTTCAGGAAGATGAGTGGTATTCTGAGGTATGTGAGATGATTCAGTCTCAGAGACCCTTGGAAGGGAAGTATGTTGGTTATACCTTAGAGTCCGATGAACTTTTACGACATCGTGACCATATCTATGTACCTTCTACTGGAGATCTGCGTGCTTTCATTATACTAGAGGCTCACAGAGCACCTTATGCAACACATCCCAGGGTTAAGAAGCTACATGCAGATTTGAGGCGACTGTATCATTGGCCTGGCATGAGATTGCAGATTGCTGAGATAGTGGCCAGGTGTCTTGAGTGTCAGTGGGTTAAGGCGGAGCACTGCCATCCTGGTGGACTCCTGCAGCCACATGAGATTCCAGTATGGAAGTGGGAGGTTATATCCATGGATTTTATAGTTGGTCTTTCGATGTCTTCCCGATGCCATGATGCTATTATGGTGACGGTGGACCGGTTGACTAAGGTAACCCACTTTTCTCCAGTTCATACTACCTTCACAGCACCCACAGTAGCCCAGGTGTTCTTACGAGATATTGTCAGACTTCATGGCATACCTCATAAGATCATCTCGGATAGAGATTCTCTTTTCACTTCATCATTTTGGAGAGAGCTTCAGGCAACATTGGGCACTAGGCTCAATTTCAGTACAGCCTATCACCCTAAGACAGATGGGCAGACCGAGAGGGTCAATCAAGTTTTAGAGGACATGCTTCACATGTATGTTATGGATCATCAGACCAGGTGGGAGGAGTACCTTCATCTTGTGGAGTTTGCCTATAACAATGGGCATCATACATCATTGGGAATGCCTCCTTTCCAGGCATTATATGGTAGGCCTTGCAGGACCCCACTGAGTTGGGATAGGATCGAGGACAGAGTTTCTATTGGTCCTGAGTTAGTTCGAGATATGGAGCAGCAGGTCACCCTGATTAGGCAGCGTCTCTTAGAGGCTCAGGATAGACAGAAGAAGTATGCAGATGCGAAGAGGATTGACCGAGCATACCTTGTGGGAGATAGAGTATTCTTGACAGTGTGACCGCACAAGAGTCCAATCCGTTTTGGAAAGGGCTCTAAGCTCGCACCTCATTTTGTTGGTCCGTTTGAGATCCTAGAGAGGATAGGGCCCGTTGCTTATCATCTAGCCTTGCCACCTAGCCTGTCACGCATCCATGATGTGTTCCATGTATCGATTTTGCGAAAGTATATCTATGATGAGTCTCATATTATTGACTGGGATGCCTTGCAGGTGGAGTCAGATGGCCAGCTGGCACTAGAGCCCATTCGCATTTTGGCTCGACAGACATTGGTACTTCGAGGTAGAACGCTGGACCAGGTTAGGGTCCAGTGGGATTGCTATGATGAGGTCATAGCCTCATGGGAGGATGCAGCTCAGATGAGGGCCCAGTATCCGCACCTCTTTGATGAACTCCAGGAGGATGTTCATACCTAGAGGGGGTGGATGTGAGGCTCACCTTCGGCCCACATAGTGATCCTGTGTTATGCATATCAGCCTATCTTTTTTATTATGTTTCTTTCAAAGATACTTGGACTCTGTCGACTACTATTATATTATGTTTGACTCGTTGGACTGTTCTTTGGATGATTCTGCATATGGGATCCATGATGTGTAGATTTGGTTTATGTTTTTATATGATGTTTTGTGAACCTGATGCTCTTGATGATATTTAAATTATGTTATGGAATTTCATTTGAATTATGCAATCAAATCATGAATATTACATGCAATTGAAGTATGAGTTGAATTATGCAATTGAATGATTAATTTTTGCTATATCATATATGGTTATTTTAATGGTTTTCTTTCTTGAATTACTGATGCTGCATTTAGGTATTGCAGGTGGAAGGACCATGGAAACACATTCGGGGAAATCACATTGAACGTAGGGTAACCAGTTAAACCAAGGCCCCATCTATTAAGAGACCTGAGGCCTCGTTGTTAAGTATTTATATTCGTAACAGGAATTTGAATGATTGTGTGTTTTAATGTTGTGACATTGGACGTACCTTTCGTGAAATGTTATTTTGTAAAGTGTCACTTGACACTAATGTTAAATGTTATCAAGGTACGTCGTGTGTTGTGTGAGAGCACTTGCTAGGAGTTTTAGGGAAATCTTAGCACACCTTTTTGCCATAGGAACCATAATGCAGTTCCCATTCCCCATTTCCGATCTTATTCCTCGACATGAGTTAGAGGGTTAATAGTGGCCTTAGGAGATAGTTTTATGCTAAATTTTTTAACCCATTCAATGTACCCATGGGTTAGGGGTATTTTTACCTTTTTAGAAGCCTAAAATTGACTTTATGACCCTTTTAAAATTTCATATTCTATCTTGAGCGAAAATTGCAACTTGCTTGATTGAACCTTATTTATGAGGTTAGGTGTGGAAGCCCTATTTAGAGGAATTTTTGGCTAAGGATGATTCATTCACCCATTCTCTATTTTTAGAGAGTTTCTAGAAAGCTAGAGGAGAAAGCTTGAAGCTTGGATTAGGGCTCAACAAAATTCTTCCATAGCTTTGGACTTGAGGTAGGAAATCATGTGCTCTCTCTGTTTTTATGAATTGTTTGTAATTGTGATCATGTTCTTGGCTTCCCATGGTTGGTCATGGTGGTAGCTTGCATTGTTTTGTGTTGTGTTTTAAGCTCCCCATGGTTGGTCATGGTGAGAGCAAGCTTGCAAATGTGTTTTTTTTTTTCATGTAATTGGATTTTGGGTTGTTTACTCTTAGGTTCACTCACCCTTGGGAGGGAAGAGAAATCAAGAGGGGGTGTGGGAATGGAGGCAACTCCTTGTGTAGAGTCTCCTCCATGTGTGGGGAAAGATGAACTTGGGTGAGTGATTTTCCCTAAGAAACCTTGCATTTAGCCTTTGTGGCAATGGGGGTATAAGGAGGGAAAATTGGCCATGTGTGCCTTGTATGTATTTGAGAAATATGGGTCCATGTGTGGCCTTGTTTTATTATGCAATGGTTATCTCCATGGTTTTGTCTACCCACACCCTACAAAGGAAATTCATGGAAATTCCTTAGTTTTCTTCTTGAGGGAATTTGGGATTTTTACCAATGTTTATAATCTTCTTGTGTTTGTGTGTGTATGATTGTATCCTGTTCATTATGTTCTCCCCAAGCTCGGGGGTGGTCTCATGAGAGGCCTTGGATGGGAGGAGAGCTCCCATGGTCTTTTCCTTGCCTTGTTTTTACTTGCAGAAATTGAAGTTAGGATGTATGAAGATGAAGATGTTAGAAATTCTTGCCTTGATGTTTTTGAATGAGGAAATCACTCCATGATTTGGATGCATTGTTGTAAATTTTATATGATGTAATTCTTCTTTCTTTGGAGCACTTGTAAATTTGTAAATTTAGAAAGGAAAATAAGAAAGATAAGCATGTTGCTATAATGATCTCTCACTGTAAAGATTGATGTATTTAGTAGATGTATTTATTATGATACTCATGTAAAGGAAAGCAAGCATCATTTCGAATATTGCAATGTTATTTTAAAATTTAGGATGATGTAAATTTCAATGGAAATATAGATAATGAAAAGTTATGTAATTCATATTATGGAAAGATGAATACTTGCTTGTTTCATAAAAGACCTTAATCTCTCTCTACCATTGAAATTACTCTCTTTATCATTGCAATGAGTTCTTCAAGTTGATAGAATTATATGTTGAATAGATATCATTAAGATCACTTATTTGAATGAAATAGGAATATTGTAGTATCTATTAGATGTTTTTAATTGTCTAAGAACATTGGAAATAAACTCTGTATAAATGTTTTATATCACTCTTTTAGTTCTATAAGATGGTGATGAAACAGCTATGAAATATGAATGAATTGTTAATATTAGATTTACAATTAAACTATGATACTCATGAATGAAATACTATCTAATTTCAATATCCTAAACTCCACATTCCACTTAAGAAACCATCTAATTCTCAATACTATGATCTCATAAGTTTTCAAAAAAAAATTGACATAGAGGTGCTAAAAAAAAATAATAGCACTCTACAACAAACTTAAAGAGAGCAAAATGCTCTCTGGATTTTGTATGGGAAAGAATTCCCATACAAAAATCCATCCACAGTCATAATTTATTATAAAACATGACACCTCATTGTATAGCTAATATTATAACAAATTAAATAACTAGTAAAATATCTAAACTAATATCTAATCACTCATTACCTCTTACCAACTTAATACTACCCTTACCTTATTAATTCCTCTCCCCTTTCTAGGCGCAGGTGTATGAAGCAAAGTCAATGTTTTTAATTCATAAATAATACCTATGGACAATGGAGTGTCCTTGCTAAATTAAATTCTCATCCATTCTCCTTCCCAAAACCCACGCAGGAGTTGGAGGCTTTCCAATATAAAATAAACAAAAAAAAAATATATCTCTTAAACCTGCACCCCTAAACCCATGCTAGACTCTTTGAATAACGTGAAGACATGTTAAAAGAAAGGGCTTAGTACATGGAGGGTACGTGGCCCAAGGAGATTGTAAGGCTTGTCCTTGTATTGTTTGCAGAACCTCAGAAGCCCCTCCTTGACTTGCACTCCCTTAGGGGAATTGTTCAAAACAACATTGAATGGATTTCATCATTCCTCCATGCGTACTCCAAGGTCATTAATCTTGGGAGATAGCTGTTTGATGTGATAGAAGTGGCCATTCCTTGGGGCACGTAGGTGGAGAGAGTAGAAAAGGTTAGTTTGATAGGATGTTTAGTGTAATGATAAGGTATTTTAGTATGTAGTTAGTTTATAATTAGTTTGTTAATAAAGTTAGTTTAGTGGTTAATTAAGTTTGCTAGTTAAAAGGTGTTTTATGTTATTTTGCATATATGGTTTATCATTAATATAAATAGATGTTATGTTGCCTTGTAATTTTTATATATTAATTTGTTAATGTTATTAAGTTCAATGATGTAAATATTAGAACATGTTATGTTTTATAGGTTAATATATTGATTGATTAAGACTTATAGTTTATATTCTCTAATTTATTAATTAGTTTAATAAATCAGTTCTTGTATAACCTATATTTTTAAAACGGATAGTTTAAACTCCATTATCGAATTAGACTTAATTTTAAACAAATTTAAGAATAGGTTGACCTACATGGTACACCGTTAACATTAATCAACCATGTCCTCTTAGTCAACCTTTGAGATCTCTAGTTGACGAACGATAATTTTGATCGTCATGAAGATGGACGTACTTAACCTTAATTAATATTCCTCTAGCATCCTTTATAGACAACATTGTCGAGGTTGTTCACCTGATTCTTTGTAACCTCGTCGTTGAACTCATTAACCCGCATCATGATCGTAGGAACTTTATCACTTTTAAAAAAATTTGTTGGTTGTGTTTTGACCCAACTTTTGGGCATCACAGAAATAGAGATTGCAAGAGGTCAAAATAATTCAAAAGGAAAATAAATAAAACCTACGAAGGAAAGATCATATGTTTCCCTTACAGAGATAAAACTTCCCCACCAAATATTCTCTTGATAGCCCTACAAATTTGAGGTCAATCACAAAAAAAAAAAACTGCCAGAAGATTTCCATTAATATACCCTAAGAATGGTTGGTCCCAATCTTCCACCTCAAGTAAAATTCTATAATTCTGAGGATAAAATTTGATATGGAGAGAATTGTTGTTAGAATTAATCTTTCCTTGGTGAAATATGTAATTAAAAGATAAACCAAGGTATCATGTATTGTATTTGTCCTCTAGTCCAAGTAGGAGGACATGTCACCTTTTTGTAATTATTTTAATAAGGAATTAGATATGGGAATTACATGCAAACTCCTCCACTCATCTCTACTTAAGAGATGCCTCTCACACGCTTGCCTAATATTCTTCTCTCTTCTCTCATTATTTTTCTCCATATTGTAATGAGCTTTGTGTTCCATTTCCTTCTTCTTCCTTAGGCTTTGAACCTCATTCATAATTCAAAAGGGATTTTTTTTACTTTCCCCTTTCAAAAATCTTTGAGTTCTTGTTGTTCTTGGAGCACTTTGGTGATCTTTTGGCTTGGATCTTTGAAGCATTTCCTCTCTTTCTCTCTCTCTCTTGGTGATCTTGGTAATTTCTTTTCATGCACTCACACTTGGGTCCTTTCGTTTTCTCTACTTCTTCTTTATAATTTCTAACATGGTATCAGAGCTAGTTTAACCCTTGTTTGTTGAAGTTGCATGCAGGGAAATTTGATAGATATTTCGGTTGTGAAGGAGAGTTTTTTTGTCTAACCATTTTTTGGAGGGATCTATTTCATTCTCTTTCTATATCTAAGTTTATTAATCTATCTTCAAGTTTTTTTAAAGATCTGACTTTTTCTAGATGGCTCACCACCAGAACTAAGTTCATTCAATTCTATTTCAAAGTTTTTTTTCTCTCTAACAATCTGCAGGCTTTATCTACATTTTTTTCATCTTTCTTTATATCTCTCTATATATATTTTCTCAAATCTCTGTGGTTTTCGGCTCGGCATTTTTAAATATTTAAATCTTCCTTAGTTTATCTCTCGGTTAAATTTTTTATCTCATTCTTTTTGCAAGCATATCTCTTTTTTTTTAATCTATGCTAGTTGTCTTCTCACTTTTTTTGCAAACTTATCTATAATATAAATCTTCATCTTATGTTTGTCTGTAGGTTAAGTCTTCTTTGTTATTTTTATCCTAGCTTAAGCATTCCACTTTTAAATTCTAGTGGTGTTACTGTCCTATATATATCATTTTTCGTTAAACTTTCTTTAATAAAAAACATTTTTTAATCATATTCCGTACACATTTCTAGCATTTAGACATTGATCAAATTTTGTTTCTTTCTTTTTTCATTCCTAACGTTTCTTTCGGGTGAATGCTACAAAGACTGTTGGTGATTCAAAAGTAGTAATATTGAGAATATTTGTTTCATGGAAATACTTGTGGAGTTGGGCGGCTTCTATTGCATTTTTTGGCACGAGATTTCTTGGTGTTAGCTTTTCATGGCTTGGCATGTTTGCAGTGTGAACTTTTTCATAATTGTGCAACTGTGAGTTTCTAATATCCTTGCCATGCATATTTAATGTTGTTTATTTTTCTGTTAACTCCCCTCGCAACATTGGTTTATTTCGCAGTTAAACATTTCAATTTTTTATCAATCCGTTATATCTTTTTAAAAAGAAAAAAAAACCACAGTGCATATAGAAATTTGCTCCACTTGAAATATTTTTTTAATAGTTTCAAACTATTCCATTAAAATATCTTTTTCATGTTCTTTCATCATTTCATTCCTGCTATAAACGTTTCATTATATATATATATATATATATATATATATATATATATATATATATATATATATATATATATATATATATATATATATATATATATATATATATATATATATATATATATATATATATATATATGTATATATATATATGTATGTATGTATGTATGTATGTATGTATGTATGTATGTGTATGTATGTATGTATATGTATATGTATATGTATATGTATATGTAATATATATATATATATATATATATATATATATATATATATATATATATATATATATATATATATATATATATATATATATATATATATATATATGTATATGTATATGTAGATATGTATATATATATGTATATACATATATGTATATAGATATATGTATATACATGTGTATATAGATATATGTATATACATGTGTATATACATATATGTATATACATGTGTATATACATATATGTATATACATGTGTATATACATATATGTATATACATACATATATAGATATATGTATATACATACATATGTATATATAT